>JAAOAQ010000209.1:0-56653 GCA_013396025.1 Fusarium phyllophilum | reverse complement strand
GTATTAGTATATACTAAAAAAACTAGTATTAGTATTAGTTAGTATAAAAAGAAGGATTAGTATACTAATACTAGGCTAGTATTAGTATTAGTATACTAAATGCCAACCCTGCCTCACTGAGTATCATGCTGGTAAGACATTGATCGGGGCATCAATTGCATCAATTGCAGCGCCTTGCATTAAATCATTGTATTTCTATGTAAGATTAAAAAAAAAAGAAAACGTTTATAGCGAAAGTAATACATAATCTCATTTGGTCCACTTTACAATGAAGTCTCAAGCTCAAGATCCTTCTTGATGGCGGGCAGAACTGTACCGTCGTTCCAGTTCCAGATCAAACCGCTGTTGTGTCCAGCAAACACAGCACCAGTCCAATAAGTGTTGCGATATCCCTCAAGCGCAATGAGATCACGGTAGAAGCCCTGGGCAATATCGCGGCCAGTAACGTGGAGGTAGTAAGGAGCATGGTCCTCAAGCATAGGGAACGTACACTTCTCGGCAGCATCAGCGGGGACACCACCAACACGAGCCAGAGTGGTGAGCTCCTTGCGCGTCAGAGCCTTGGCGTCCTCGAGGGTGTAGTCGGTGTTGGGGAAACCAGTGCCGATGAGAAAGTCGTCGGGTGAACCAGTTTGGGAGTAGCCGTTGTTGCCGGGGACGATAGGCGCGTTAGCGGGGGTGAGAGCACCGACGTTCTGGAGACCGTTCTCAAGACCGGGAATATGAGCGACACCAGCAACGTAGCCGAAAGCAGCAAACTTGGCGATGAGCTTTCTCTCCTTCTCGCAGAGATCGAACATCTTGGTGTTGGCGCGTGTCTGAGGCATGGCAACGACTAGTTTGCGAGCTCGGAGGGTGATGGTCTTGCCCTTCTGCTTGAAGACGACAACAACACCCTTACCGGCAACGTTTCGACGAACACTGACGACCTCGGAGTTGAGGTAGATACTGTCACCGAGCACCTTGGCGGCAGCTTCGTAGATGCTTCGGGTGTCGCCTGAGGCAGCAACGAGGAACTCGCTGGAAACACTCTGGAGAAGACCAGGGCCGAACTTCTTAATACCGTAGATTGTGGGGATGGCGGTGATGTTGCCGGGGTACCAGTTCAGCTGGCTGATGAGGGGAAGGATAGCGGTGAAGTTGTACTTCGCAGCGAACTCTCCGAAAGGTAGAAGAAGCTCCTGGGGAACAGGGTTGGGAATCAAATAGCCTTGGTCGATCCAGGGATACTTGGGGAGGACGTTCTGAGCATAAGCCTGCATTGCAGCGGCCATGGCCTCCTTGGTAGCAGCAGCCTGAGCCTGAGACTGACCAGGGATGGGAATGCCCAGGGTGAAGTCATACTGCTTGGTTGTGCTGGTGGTAGCGGAGAAGGGGTTGTTCTTCGCAAGAGCAACGCCCAGACGACCAACGTACTTCTGCACAGTCTTGGTGTTCTCAAAGAGGACGACACCGATGTTGGTAGGTCGCTTGGTCACAGGGTTGATATATGTCTGAGCATGACCGCCAATTTGCTTGTCCTTCTCAATAACAGCAACCTTCAAGCCATCATCCTTGAGGTTGACAGCAGCATGAATACCGGAGGATCCACCGCCGATGATGGCAACATCAACGTCATACTTTGGCGCAGAGCCGGCAGGGACGACAATGGCGGTGGCACATGAGGCCAAAGCGAGGGCAGAGGTGTAGAACTTCATTGTGAAAAAGAGAGACTGAGGAGAAAGAGAGTGGCGCGTGAATGAAGAGTGAGATGATGGTAGGGCAGCTGGGGCTTTTATCGACTGGTGAGAATAACGGTGTTACACAGCATAAGCCATGGCGTATCTGAATAAGCTTTCTTACTTAGGGTGCCGAAGGTTCCGCGGAAAGATTCCTCATCTTAAGATGCTCGATTTGGTGTTAATTTTGCCCACAAGTTTTGGGACCCATGTCGTCGGCAGCTGGACTGGCTATGCTTGTCAGCGCTCGATTTTTGTTGCTAGTTTGGCACTAGGTCTCAGAGAAGATGACAGTCAAAGCACGCTGGCTTGAACGCAGGTAATCATGGGGAAACAAACTGCCTACTGAGTCATTGCAGCGATGGTATATTTTCTACTTGATCATTTTGAATCATCGCAACACATGTTTTGCAGTTGTATTTACCCAAATAACCTTGACTCTATCGCCCTCGGCACTTGGTATTGACGTAGTTGGTAATCGAACAAGGTTTAATTACGATCAAGCAATGCCACCTAAAAGCACCACCCGCCAAAGTCTATTTATGCCCCTAGCCCGTCATCCCGCCTGGTTCCGAGCTTCTGGTTCACTTCTAACCCCAGATTCGGTGTCCTGCGCCGGCTTTTATCCACCAATGTCGCATCGTAGTGGCGCTGGTGAACCGCCTAGCCGCGCACAAAGTTCAGATTGCCAACGGCTTCATCTCACGGCGGCAGTTTATCTCAAACCATCCCCTTTCTTTGATCTTTCGACGTTGGAATGCCGAATCGGAATGTCGGCTAGCTGTTTAACCTTCCGTATAAGCAAATGAGTGTCCCGACGCTGATGACATAATGACTCAGCATATATCCGTTCTCAATACAGAACTGGTTTAGTTTTTGCTCAGGTATACCACCCAGCCTAAATACCCAATACCCATAAAGAAGTGTAAGATACCCGGGAGCGACCTTTTCCCATCCCCAACTGCAAGAACAGTAAGAAGATCGCCGAATTTCATGAAGCTCATAACAGCCAGTATGGTAGCGATGGCAATGTGGTTGTCGTGGAGTTGATGGGCTAGAATAAAAATGCCGAATGATATATCTCTCGCTGCTAGCATATATATCGGCGCGAAACTGGCGGGATCATCCGAGGATCTCTTGTCTGGAATGCCTTTGAGTTGGTATTGGTTTCGTGGGTTACAGAGGGCGAGGACTCCGCCAGCGAGGCTAGTGAGGCCCATGGAGAAAATACAGAACTCGACGAATAAACTGAAGAAAGACATGGCTTGTGAAATTGATGCGAATGCTCTGCTGAATCATGCAGTCTTGTGATATCTGCCGTGGCAGGGAACGGGTTGTGCTGGACTGTTTATGAGTTCTTCCCTTTGGAGAACTCGTTCCGTTTTATCCGCTGAGTGGAGCAATTAGCCCCGAGGCTGAGTCCAAAGGATCACTCCGCCACCGTTTGGACACAAAACATGGTTGAAATATGGATTGAAACTGATATAAGGCGTAATGTAAGCCAGCTGACTTGTTTCGTCTTTAACATTACTTTTATACGACGAAAAAGCCGTCTGGAGGGAAGCCAGTCTGCCAACAAGTGTTTGACCGACATCTCCATAGTGGGGGTGTTACAGCTTACAGGGCTGACTGCCTAGCCCAAGTGTCCACAAAGCACAGCCCAGCGCACTACCTGTACCCTGTAAATACCCTACGCCTTGTCATTCGGGGCGACATCAGATGACACAACGATCGGTTCTGTTTATTGCCTACTATGAGAGCATGACCTGACCTGTATCAAAATGCTAGGTACCTTTTGAGCAATGTATTGTAGTAAATTTCCTGATCAAAGACCCAAGACCGTGCAATGATAATTCGCCTTGCAGCTGCAGTGCACCAGCGGCAATAATGATGAAGTCGTTGGTTAACATAACCCTCGCGATCCATCTAATACCACGTTTTTCTCGCAACCTCTACCCCTGAAACTGGAACAAGTGCTCCAAATCGTCCTCGTTGAGATTCTCTACCGCCATGTTGGCGATGTTGTCCCACATCAAGAGCTTGGTTTCGACCGCAAAGATTTCCTTCTTCTGTTTGTCAACTTGAATTTGGAGGTTCTCTCGTTTCTCAATTGCTTCTCGAGCATCCTTGATCATTTCAAGTCTTGCAACGTCTTTTGTTGCATTCGCTCTCCGGATCATGGCGCTTGAGAGTGTCTGATGTGCTCCTGTCATGGCCTTTGTGGCATCCATGTAGGTCTCTAGCTTCTCGGTGCGCGCTCTTTCAGCGTCCTGGTACAGTTCCTCCGCTTTGTTGAGTGCGTCACGGGACTTCTGAAAGATGTGTTCGACGTCATCCAGTTTCATTTCGGTGAATTTCTTGACGTGCTCGCTCTTGCGGCGTTTCGCGTCGCTTGTTGATGAGCTGGACGCAAGGCTGCGTTTCGGGGAATTGCGCTTCGATCGAGAGGTTGACTTTTCCGACATGGCTGAAGACATGGTGGGTTGCTCGAGGTGATTGACCTTGTTGGTGAGAAGTGTAGACTTTAATGTACTGGTTGAAGTCCCTGCCTTTGATAACTGATACCAGAACTGAAGTTTTGTTAGCTGAGAAACGATGAATGACTTGGCTGAGGGACGTACTGTCTGCCGGGGTTGAAAGTGAGTTGCAAAGGCTGGAAGGGGACGGTCGATGGGATAAGGAATGATAAAAGAGAGAAGGATGCGATGCCAATGCGCTAAAGCCTGTGCCATGGAAAGAAAAGATGAAGGAGTGCACGCTTCGAAGGTGCATGAAATCCGCAGGTGGATCGAATTTGCGAAAACAGCCGTGATTCACAAGTGTTGGACGAATGGACCATTTCGTCATCAGAGGAAGCGCTATTGTTTTTGAACGAAAACTCAGTCTTCTAGACGGGATATTGGGTGTTGTTATTCGTTTGTGATACTGACCTCGACGTGCCTGAGATGATGAGCCATAAGGATCTTTAATGTCATCCGGCAATGTGGCACAAGCAATACCACTTCACTTCTATTTTAAAGCAGTTACGAGTACCACTAGGCTTTTGATTATATTATTTCATTGCTAAAACTCTAAAATATTTCCTGCTGGTCCGCTAAAGATAACGTAGTGGCCCCCACTGTGAAGTTATAACATTCATTGGCCCCATTTCAAGTGTTCTTTGTCGCTGTCAGTCACGATGCGCCTCCTCGCTCGAGGAGTGACTTACACGTATAGCATCCAGTTCCTGTTTTGTCATGATGAAGCTTGAAGCAGGCTGTTGCGTTTTTCATCACATCGCCGAGAGCTTGCGACTCGAGTGAGGCAATCCTCTATGAGCTTCGGTGTCCATATGGTTCAAATGGGAACGATGCCGAGACGGCTGCCATCGCAAGAAATAACGCAGCACAGACATACAGAGGAGCAGGTGTATCGGTGTTAGCTTCAGTCGCGACAACAGCCGATACAATTCCCATCACTCGGTTGCACGCGACAGCAATAGCGCTTCCAGTAGCACGATGAGCACTTGGCAAGACCTCAGGGGTGTAGGCATAAAGAGTGCCATAGTAGATGTTGATACAGAAGGCGATCAAACAGGTGAACGTGATGTCCTGTACAGAAGTCTTCACAGAAGTGTAGGCAAAGAAGAAGGCCATACTTATCAAAGCGCCGATTACCATGGTGTACTTGCGGCCAAGCTTGGTGTTGCACATGAAGCCAGCGACAACCGGACCTGGGATACCGCTGATGTTTGTCAGAGAATAGTTGCGCCAGATTTCGAACTGTGAACGGTTGAAGACTGCGCCTCTGCTTGCAAGATAGGATCTAAAAGTATGTTAACACCTTTGCGATGGCAATATGGGGGATGGTTCCATGGTCCAAGTGCATGAATCAAGATGACAACTCACGGAAGGAAGACGTAGAACAGAGGGTACGCAAGACCAATCAGTGTCCAGGACAGAAAGATGCTGGCGGTTGAGATGGTCATTTTCTTGCTGCCAAACAAACCCCTGATATGGATCATCGTCTCGCTTATCGAGAATCGGTTCTTGCTGTGGGCTGAGGTGATAGTTCCGCAAGCAGCGAGATCCTGCAAAGTAAGGGAACAAGTGCGATTGTACTTGGTCGCCAGGTACTGGAATGTCTCGATTACTTCTTCCTCCTTTCCGACACCGAGGAGGTACTTGGGCGTTTCACGGAGTCTGATAACGGTGACTCGAAGAAGCGACAGAAAAAAGACGAGAGCGCCGCCTGTGAACATGACGTATCGCCAGCCCATGTTGTTCCCTCGCGTACAAGTCTCGACATCAACGCAGTTCCAGCGTTCAGGAACCATAAATCCCCAGGCTATGAAACCAGCAATAGCTTGACCGAAACCCCACCAACAAGCCATGAGAGTCAGAAGCCATTGCTTGTTGCTCGGTAGGTACTCCAGAAAAACAGCTGTATCCATGACGAGGTTTCCGCCAGCGCCAAAGCTAACCAGTGCAATAAAAAGTCCAAGGGATGGCCAATTGGGCATACCACCAGCGACGATGCAGCTGACCGAACAGAGGAAGAGGGTGATGTTGAAGGCGTATTTTCTCCCTATAATGTCGGCGCTGAAACCCCAGAAGAGAGCGCCTGTCAACATGCCGACGTATGCTGCGATGGTCATGCCGTTGGCGTAGCCCTTTTCCCCGAATTCACGGAAGGATTGTGTCGCAATGATGGACTGGAAAAGAAGAATCATTGAATCAACAGCATAGCTTGACAAAAATAAAGGTCAGCAGTCAGCGTTTTGGAGATGCTTCTCAACGAGGTCTTACCCGAAGCCGTTTAAGAAGAATAACTTGAGATGATACGGCGTCCAGCCAATTTCGTCAATAGCCTGGTCCGAGCGAGTCAGCTTCCCATTGTTGGCGAGACTTGGCCATGTCTTCTCACATCGTTGACGAGTCTCATTTTCTGATTGAAAGCAGGGTCCAGATCTTGCAAGTCGAGAAGGTCCTGTTGAGTGCCAAGCTTGACATCGACAGTGCCATAGTTGGGTCCGTTCTGCTCCTCCACATCCTGACTCTTTTTCACAGAAGACATTATTGCGATTTCTATTGAATGGCTGAGTAATTAAGAAGAAGGATAAAAAAGCGCAAGACGATCGTGAGAAAAGAAAGTCGCGTGGGCTTTATCTCAAAGACCCGATGATCCTGGACGATTTAGAGGTAACCTTCCGAAAAACCTGCTAATTCTTGCCTCTAGCTGCATTGAGATCGTACCAAGACACGATCGTGCCCAATGAAAGATGCGAGGTTAATCACGCGCCAAGAATGCCAATGTTTGTGTGGCCATTGCATTTTCGGGAATCGTTACACGCAGAAAATGCTCAATGTTTCATCGCAAGTTCAATGGCTTTGGGGAGCACGTGGACATTGAACTATTTCGGTGAATTGAGTCTACAAACTGACGGCTCTGATCTTGGGCTGGAATGAGGTGTCACAATTTGAGCTGTCTCCGATACCCGATGGCCCGCGGGTAAGCTTAATGAAATGGCAATCCCAGGGTCAAAAGAGGGGTTGCAGCAAGATCGACATCTTCTGGGGTTACATCAATTGAACTTTCTACATGTAACATTGTAATCTATCACAGATAAGACCTCTCCCGTGTTACACTCAGCCAGGCATTAAGCTTTTCTGCCAATGCATCTGAGATCTAACATTGCACTACCGCCGCTCGGTCGCCATTCCGTCACAGATAGAGAACGCCAGTGTTCTGAGTGTACCAATCAATGATATGATGATATTCGTTCTATGTAATGGGACAACAAAACTCAGACGCTAAAAACAATGAAACCAGTCTATCCATCGCATGCTTTTACCCTCATTTCCTTTGTCGGTACTCCTCGGGGCTCTCATACGAAGAGAGCTCCCTCTCCTCGATATCTCCCGGCTTGCTCTCCTTCTGCAAGTGCTTGACATACCAAATCATAAAAATAACCATAACCAGGGCCATAAGAATGGCATCAAAGATATACAAGAAGATCTCATGAGAGATCAGATATCCCTTGTTTCCTTGGAGGTATTCTATTACCCTGAAGATACTTCGGACAAGAATAAGGAAACTCGTGGCATAAAGAACGTAAAGGTATCTCGCCCAGGGTACATCGCCTCGTAGTGACTCGGGTGTCGGGGATTTGAGTAGTCGGGTATGGAAGAGGATCGAGGTGACGACGAAGAAGCCAAAGACGACGATTTGGACGAACAGACCGGCGATGATGATCTTCTCGCCAAGGTTGTAGAGATCCAAGGTACCAGCTGACTGAATACCTCCGCCGCCAGCCTGTAGACTGAATGCGATAACGTCGCCGGTAACGAAGATGCGTGTCACCCACTTGACGGGTACAAGAGATAGATGGGCAGCTCCGACTGTTCGAATCAGGCGACCGAGGATCATGTAAATCGAGGCGGCGAAGAGGGCGGGAGCGACGAGGATAGGAATTGCTTGTAGCACGAAGCCACCAACAGAGAGCTTGTCAAAGTGACTCCATATCCTCCCAGCATATCCGACAGTCTCAACTGAAGAAAAGGTTAGCGACATCAACAGGGCGATGTGACAAAGTGGTAGACCTACAAAATCCGCCAACGACGAAAGGCGTAAAGTAATAAGCGCGAACTCGAATCAATCGCCAAGTATGCAGCACCGAAAGAACAGCAAAGACAACAGTGCTGACAACTGCTGCTGGTAGCGAAGGATCATAGCGATAAAGCTTGAAGTCGAAGGCTGCGGTGTCGGTGTCGGCCATGATGAAGAGAATGGAAAATAAATGGTTTAGAGATTAAAGACCCAATGGATGGAGATTCATGCCAGGAAGGGCGCTCTCTAAAACTATATACATGACAAAAGCTGGGGACACTAGGCTATGCCGAGCCGCAGTGGGCTTGGGCGGAATGCATGAGTCGGGAGGCGCGTAACTGGAACGAAGCTTAACGAGGTCGGAGAATAAACAAGGAGCGAATTCATCCCTGGCCGTTTTTGGCAGGGCTGAGCCTCAATTCGACGGATCTGATTTGTATCTCTAAAGATACAAGGGTAAAAGGAAATAACAGTTAATTGTTGCTTTGCTATGTATCATATCCGTGTCCAAGGGCGATTGTCAATGTCGCATCATATTTTGCTCCTGAGAATGGAAGGGAGGATCTATTTTTCGTATTATGATTGAGTTTGACATGATTCACTTCAAAGAGTCAGATCAGATTGAAAACTTATTTTACGCGATTCATTCTTTGCGCTTCGACCCCGGGGATGTACATCATGGCAGAGGCGAAGCGGATTTGATGCGCTCGGCGCTTCCTCGCGGTAACTATTTTTGGCCAAGTCGGTGGAGCAGTCTCATCATCATCTCCAATCAGCAGAGATTTCATGAACGAGGAACCTCGCTCAAGACCTCGTTCTCGTTTATGCCTCGCTCATACCTCGTTCAACTCATTGATCTTCAATCTCGGCTCTGTACAGTAATCGTACAGTACCTTCGTTCCATCCGTCACCAACAGATTTTTCTTTTTCCCCTTCGTTTACCTACACAAACGATATCCGAAATCTTAATTCTGAGCCGGAAAACCTCGTTCAGCTCCCAGCCTCGCCTCGCTGTTCTGCTATTGGTCGTCATGGACGCCGAGGTGCATGACGTCGTTACAGTGAGGAGTGGATCGAAGCCCAGAAGGCCACACAAGAAAGCAAGGACTGGCTGTCTCGACTGTAGGAGACGGCGCGTCAAGGTGCGTGCCTTCGTGGCTTGAATGTGGCGGTGCCAATGCCAATTCTGGAACTAATTGATGCTGCAGTGCACTGAGGAGCGGCCTGAATGCCGTGCTTGTCATCGTCGTGGGGTTGAATGTGAATACCCTTCATTCCAAGGGGTAGTATTCCCATCACCGTCTACACAGCATGGCGAAGAAACCTCTCCAGAGTCAATTTCGTCACAGCCGCCGAAGCAAGTTCAGACTCAGAGGATTGCGCCCGTTCCAGGTCTGGTCTCGAGTGCATATCAATCAGTTCTTGGGGTGCAGCAACACGACAGACCATCCGTCACCTATGGAATGGAGGACATGGCTCTACTCCACCATTGGACAGTCTCGACTAGTTTCGACGTGTACAAAAACTCTGCCATGTCAGCTATCTGTCAGGTCATATTCCCCAAGATCGCATTCAAGTACCCATTTGTGATGCAAGCTCTCCTAGGTGTGACTGCTCTCCACATCGCATATCTCGAGCCTCAAGAGAGGCTGCGATATACAGCAGAAGCAGCGCGATACCATAGCCTAGGCTTACAGGGCTTCAATGAAGCCATTCCACACTCGAATGAGGAGACGGCTGAGGGGCTGTTCGTCTGGTCATCGCTCAACCTTTTGTACGTTTTCGCGGCATCGGGTCGGTTGGGAGAGGGGTTCTGGGACGAGTCCAGTTGGGGCGGTCGTAAAGATCGTATCTTGGGGGCGGGATGGATACCCATGCTTCGAGGCATCCAGACAGTCATGACGCCTTATTTCGAAGCCCTATCGGCTGGTCAGTTAAGAGAGGCCATGAATATTGGCAATTGGGACGATATCGATCCTGCCTTGGCAGAGGATATCGACGACAAGCGCTTCTGTCGCTTGAGGGAAATCTGGGAACATAATCCAGATGCATCAACTTATGATGACATTCTGTACGTTCTTAGGAGGATCAGGATGTTCATGGCTCAGTTTTCAACCGTGGATTTTGAACCTCCTGGGGGTTCGGTAACCAATAGGGCCTGGCAGGGGGCTTTCTTGTTCGTACCTTTCGCATCAGAGCGGTACTTTTCTTTGTTACATCAGAGACAACCTCCAGCACTCATTTTATATGCCTTTTACGGTGCCTTGCTGCACTCCCTCAATAATTCTTGGTTTATGGAAGGCTGGGGATACGACATTGTAGGGGTAGTGAATGACTTGCTTGGCTCTTACTGGGAACATTGGATATCATGGCCACTTGCGGTAGTTGGTTTAAGAGCAGGAGATATGGAAGGATCGCCGATGTCAATTTTAGCCAAGTAATGATTTGATGATTATAACTAAGCCACAAGTATTCTGGTCTAATTCCCTGTCCAAGTTCATCTCCTTGTCCATCATGATGTACTCCAAAACACTTTATTTCCCTCTCAAGAGGGTTTCTCGTCGACATAAATGTCCTTCCTGCTCCAGATCCAAAGTCTCACCATGCCTAAACCTCGGTAAATGCATGCATGCTGTAGCTCTTACCAGCACCCCTTCCATTCAAGATCTCAGTGATCTCAGATGGATGAAACCAGTTGAACAAGACCATGACAAAGAACATGAGACAGGCATCAAAGATGTACAGATAGGCCTCGTGTTTGAGCAGGTAGCCGTCGAAGCCCTGCAGATACTCGACAGCCCTGAAGATAGATCGCACCATGATAAGGAAACTACCAATGTACAGAGTAAGCATGTGCTTCTGCCATGGAATACCGCTTGAGGAGCGGGCAGTCGGGTTGGCGCTGATTGCACGATGAAAGGCGATCGCAATCACAACGAAAACGCCGAAGAAGAGGAGTTGGACGAAGAGACCGCCGATGATGATATTAGCTCCGGCTTTGAGAGCCTCGACTGTACCAGACGACTGATAACCACCACCTTGATCGATTAATTAGCATTTGAATGGCAGGACAACAAGGATCCGATGACTTACCTCCTGCCTGCAGGATAAATGATAGGACATCTCCAGTAACAAAGATCTTGGTCATCCACTTCTTGGAGATCAAAACACGGCCTTCGCCATCTATCATGAGAACAATTCTACCAAGCTCCATATAAATCGTTGCAGCATAAAGCGCAGGGGCCACGAGAAGGAGAATGCTTTGTATGATATAAGGACCGAGGGTCCAATTGGGGCTCTCATTGCCAGACTTTGCTCTCGCGGCGTATCCAATAACTTGAACTGGAAGAAGGGGTCGCATGTTAGACTCAGCGGTGCGGTTGAGGAGGTAGGTAAACTTACAAAGACCACCGAGGGTCAGTGGAATGACAAACCAACATCGTGTTCGAACAAGTTGCCATGAATGGAAGAGAGTAGTGGCTAGAAAAAGGATGGTGAAAATAACAGCACCGGCCACTGTTGGATCATAATGATAGAGTTTGAACTCCTCCGCTCCATCGCCAGAACGTGTGAACATGTTCATTTTCAAAGACTCGATTTCCGATTACAAAAATAGAGAAAGAATGATTGAGATTGTTGAAATGCGCAAAAGAACGACGTCTAAGGAAAGGAAAGGTGATAGGAATGAAAGAAACTAGTAAAGTGAAGCTAATGAATGATTATCTGAATTGAAGTTGTGATCAAGGAAAATGAAAGTCTTTATACCGAGCTTGACACTAAAACTGTCGGAGAATTTAAGGGAGAGAAGAGCACAGCCATGCGGCCAAGTCGGAGGACAAAATAGGGGTATGCATTCACTGATCACCCACTAGACAATGAACGAGTCTGCCTTACCGGGCTTCTTTATTATTAGACTTAAGAGTGTTCTAAACGAGTAAACGAAGAATTCCTCAGTAAACGCTTGGCCAAACGGTCGATTGATCCTGAATCATTAGTGCGGCGATCGGCGAAACTTCGATGTTATGTTTGGACGCGGTCAGTGCCATGCTCGTTTAACCCTCGTTTAACTTCGCTCTCATAACGATAGCCGGTGAGGAGAAAGTGGAGGCCTTAGGGAGTAAGAAAACATCAGACCTCAGTTTAGGATGATAAAATAAACTCTACAAAAGGTATCCTAAACTTATCCTAAATTTATACCAAGTTACCTAAGTCTTTTTGTCACTTAGGATCAAGGCCCCGAATTTTCTTTCCTCCCCTAGAAAGGAACCGGCCCCCTGAATGTCTCGCAAGCCACTTGAGAACTTTTGCTGCCACTCAGCATGATCGAAATATGGGGTTATGAGATGATACGTCGGGTCCCTTGATTCGATCTTGACAACAACCCCTTGAAGCCCACTCTGTTATATAGCCACTCGCCGGCACGCAACAGACCTCAGGACTTTAGCGCCGAGTAAAATCGCTGCTTCTCGTTCAACGATGGACAACACCGAGGCCCGGTTTCTCAACAGCCCTGCATCCTCTGTGCATACAGAGGGGGCCTCTCCGATTGACAGGTCCCACATTTCAAGGAGGCCAACGAGGGTCTCGCATACAAAGTCACGCAAAGGCTGCCAGCAATGCAAGAAGAGAAAGGTCAAAGTCAGTATTTGACTTGGACACCGACATCACCATATTCTGACATGGCAGTAGTGCGATGAGCAGCGACCTGCGTGCTTCAATTGCAGTAGATTGCGGGAAGAATGCAAGTATCTACCACCACCGCCAAAGAAGACGTATGTCAGGAAATCAGGCTCTCCTAAACCAACGATCAGTGGCACTGGTGGTATCAACCTCAGGGATCTTGAATTATTTCACACATACACGACTTCAACGTACTCAACTCTGTCGATATTTCCGGCGCTGCAAGACTTTTGGAGGATAACAGTCCCGCGTTTAGCGATACATAACAGCTACTTGATGGGCGAGATACTTGCGCTGGCAGCATTGCACCTTGCTTATCACAGGCCGGGTCAGCGGCACGAACATCTTGCAACAGCCCTGACACTGCATCAGGAATCTTCGCAGCAAGCAATGGGACTCTTGAAAAAGTTAAATCCTCAGGATGCCGATGGACTGTTCATATTTTCTTCTCTAACTATTATCATCGGTAATACCTCCCGCATCCTCATTCAGGTCAGCTTCATATACTAATGGTAAACAGCAATGGCCACGCCAAAGCGATCGCACCAAGATGGGATACCAGCAGGCGAAGGCGATTTCGAAGATTGGATTTATCTCATACAAGGAACGGCTAAGCTTTCAGCGACCTTCGAACAAGAGTGTTCAGAAAGCTGTTTGACAGCATTGTTCTCATTCAGCCGTCAAAGATGGGCGTTACACAATGTCTTTCAACCCGACTACGACCGAAGGGACGAGGTACTATGCCAACTAGAAGAGAGAATAAGAGGCTGTGTTCCAGAGGGCGAGAAGTTGAATGTTTTGGTCGAGAGTGTTGACAGTTTGCGATCTGCAGCATGTTACACTCCGAACTGGGAGAGTACTGACTTGTTCTCTTGGCTGTACGCTGGTATCGAGGGATTTCTACCTCTTGTCAAAGCAGGGGATCAGGAGGCTTGGGCGGTGCTGGCTCATTTCTGTCTTAGGGTAAAGAGAGCGGAGACACAGTGGTGGTTGAAAGGGTGGGCGGATTGTATGATGAGAAAGATTCACATGCAGCTGGATGAAGAGCATAAATCTTGGGTTTTGAGACTTTCAGAGGAGATGGGATGGATCCCACCAGCAACTCAATAATGAAGATGAATTTCAATACTAATATTTCAACTCGCCAGTCGCATAAGACTTTGCTGTTTTGTGGTGGTCCTCCATGGAGTGAAAGCTCTGTCCCCTGGCCAAGATTGCTACTTCATGGCATATATCTTGAATGATCCTCCAACTCCTATGTCAGCGTTGCATCATATTCAGTTTATCAGATCTTACATACCGGCCCATTCGTTGAGATCTTGTCCCTTGAGATCAACTGCCATGTTCTCGGGGACTGAGCAACATCCGCCTGCTACAGCATCAGATGACGCATCAAGATATACATTCAGGTCACTGTTAGTATCAGTAATGAGAATATCTACAGTTCCATCAGATCAGCTGAAGCTACTCATATTTATAGCACTGCTCACCATTGAAACCTGCACGTTTCAGGTACCCTTTATACTCCTCGACCTTGCTTGCTCCAGCGATGCATCCAACGTAAAGTGCCATGCTGTTTCTGATATCATCGGAAAGTGGCTTCTTCGCCAAGATATCGGATATAGCGACTCTTCCTCCAGACTTAAGCAGACGGTGCATTTCGTTAAAAGCTTTTTGTTTCTCATCGTGAGGTACCAGATTAACGACGCAGTTGGAGATGATACAATCAGCAATGCTGTCTTCCAAGGCTATATCGGTAATGCGAGACTCAATGAATTCGACGTTCTCCATAAATCGTTCGTCCTTGAGCTTGCTGGCCTTGGAGAGCATGTTCTACTCCGAGTGAGAAATGATGGTTAATTAATCATGCTACTCACCTTGTTCATGTCAACACCGATAGCCTTGCCAGTTAGGCCGACTTTGCTGCAGGAAAGGAAAACATCTAGCCCAGCACCGCTTCCTAGGTCGATGACGGTCTCGCCCTAAAAGTCTCAGCTTTGTCTACTTCAGCATGGTAGACACGAGACCTACTTTCTTCAGTGAAGCAATCGCCAAAGGCGTGCCGCAGCTCAGTCCCAAGTTAGCATCCTTGGGGATGGAGTCGAGATCCTCGTGCGAATAGCCAAAGGCTTTCGCGACATTGGTGCTGTATGTTACACTGGAACCTTTCGCCGCAGTGCCGTATCGCTCGCCAACTTGTGCATAAATATCTTGGGTATTCATGGCAGCCAGTTTTTTTAGTGAAAGGAGAGCCGAGATATCCAGGAAGCCAAGCTCAGGGAAAGATCTCAGTATGAGAAAAGAAGGTCAAGCCTGCAATTTCAAGGTAGGTCAACACACTGCCAGGTTCTAGCTGAGATGTTGGAGTTCACAGGAAGTATGATGATTCAGCAGGGTTGAACCAATCAAGGATATCAGAGGCGGCGCCAATCGTGCCAGAAGAGGAAATCCTTCGATATGTCACGGTTTGTAGCTGCTTGGGGTAATGAAATGATATGTCACTACCATGACCCGCCACCTCTACAATCATCCAGAATCATTCTCTGCGATATTCGCTGGTCTGCACCATGAAACCCACAGACAAAACTCCAAACGTGACAAAATGGACGCTGAACCCCAACCCCACTCGAGTGCGCGATAATCAACGTCGTCATCGTGCGCGTGTCAAAGCCCGAACTGAGTCTCTTGAGGCTCAGTTGAACGCGACGCAGCAAGAGTTGCGAGCTGCACATACGCGCATTCAAGAGCTTGAATCTTTTCTTACTGCCAACCGGCCCTTATTCATCTCTGATCAAGCCGAGTTTCCAGTCGGGCTTGCAGTATCTAATAGTGGCTGCGATGAACCAACGTGCTCTCGTCACGTCCCTACAACCATCGATCAGCGCTCCATACAACATGACCTGGATAAAAATGCCGTCGCGCCATTTTTTGAGATGCCCTCAACCAATGTACTCGCGTCTAATATGTTTTCTACGGTTCAGCACTACGATAAGGACGACCAACTACCTCCAGTCACGACAGGTGAATCGACGACCCTCTGTCGCGTGGCGTATGAAATCATCGATCAGCATAACATGACTGGCGTCGAGCCATGTGAGATAGAGTATTGTCTTCGACCAGGCTTTAGGCGTGCGACAAGAAAAGGAGAAGGATGCAGGGTCAAGACCACGATTCTGTACGCGTTGATTGATCGCATCAGCCCTATCTGAACAATTCTGCTGGTCGGGGTGGGGACCAATGAGTGAGGGTACTTGAGTCAGAGTTTGCGACTCTCTCCGCACCAATAGCTATTCCTCCGGATTCGGAGATCATCCCCGAATAGCTCAGCTGGAAGAGCGTTCGGCTGTAATTGTTAATTTGACACCGAAAGGTCACTTGTTCGATCCAGGTTTCGGGGATTCATTTTTGCACTTTTGAACACTCTATCAATCACGTTTAGCTGTCTGTCTTGACTTTTTGCGTTGCGTTGCCGGGGCGAGCAAGTTCCCAAGCATAGTGCGCGCGCTGCAGGTGGTTGAAGGCGTTTGAGTGACATGGTATGCCAATAACATACACACAGGCGCGACTCGCACTAAGCTGTTAAGCCGCTAATGGTGCTTGGCTATTGCCTTGAGGGAGCTGGCTTTATTTGTGATGAGGGGCAGCTGGATTCACTATAACCAGTCTTTAGGGTAAGCTTAACTCGAACCTAATTAAACAACCATGAAATAGAATAATGTGCTAGATAATGGTTTAATTACGTTGAGAGATAAGCCATAGCCTTAATTAGCACTTTCCTCTGGTGATAATAATGTTGTGGAAAGTCCAAGCGGATAATCTTGCCTGTATGTCCATCGTATGTTGAAGCCAACTGGGATCGGGCTAGTTTGGTTGAAATACAATAAATACTAACTCGTAACGGCTGCAAGTGGCAATTCAAGGAAGATCAGGTCCGTCTCGTTGACCCGGTTCTTCCAACCGAGAAGAGGCAAGTCAAGACCCAGTGCGAGCTATCTTTCCAGGCCGTGTGTAGTGTCATTCCATCATGATGTTATCGCCGATAGTATCGCTTGGACCTTCCTTTCTATTATCGCAGCATTCTGGGGGTTTGGGACTTATCCGATAAGAGATAAAGACCTGATAAAAAAGCGGATCAACCCCGCGCCGAAGTTGGATAAACAAGCCTCGGCCAAGCACCGATTGGCTCAAGATACAAACCTTGATTGTCTTCGCTTGGACCTTCACAGTTACATACTCAGGCGGAGGAAAATGACCTACCCCGTGGGGAAGCTGCGATAGCGGCAGGAGGGGGTTGTTAGTCCTCAGATCGGCATATATAAGTCAGTCCCTCGTCGCTATGAAGATTGACTTTCTTCCATCCATCCAGCGATTCAACTCATCTGCAATGGCTGACAACAAGACTGCAATTTCTCCCTCCGATAGGGCTCGATCACCTCAACCTTCGGTGCGAGTTGCTGACATGAACACAACGAGAGATGTCCCAAGGTGGAAATACATATGGCATCACAGTTTGACTCAGATGATTCTCCTGAGCATTCAGGCTTTCTGTGGTCCTGCCATGTCCGATGCCATCGCTGGTTAGTCACTGCAGTCGAAGCTTCAATGTACCGTTACTGACTTCTTCTAGGCCTCGGAGGCGGTGGTCTTGCAACTCCTCAGGTCTCCAACATCTCAACAGCCCTGCGATATGCTGCCCTTGCCTTCAGTATGCATCCGACAGATGTTATTGGGACGAAACTAACACAAATGTTTAGCCTGTTTCATGGGAGGTCCTATCGTGAACAAGATCGGAGTCAAATGGGCTTTGGTGATTGGGTCTATGTCCTTCCCCATCCAAGGTTCCGCATACTACTGCAACAGCAAGTTCGGTAACCAATGGGTTTGTACTCGACCGCGCATGACTCTCCAGAAACCTGACTGTATATAGTATCTCATCCTCAGTGGTGCCATTGGTGGCATCGGTACGGGCTGTTGGTATGTCGCTGAAGCTGGTGCCATCATGACTCTCGCCCCTTCGGGAGCGCGTGGTAAATACCTGGCACTCTGGATTGTGTCGCGAAATCTTGGTCAGCTTGTTGGCGGTGCGATTAAGTAAGTATACTGGGTTTCTGGTCATGAATTTTGCTGACATCTCATCCTTAGTCTGTCAAAGAACCATGGAAAAGGTGTGAGTGGTGGAGTCACTCCCGACACTTACATTGCCTTTCTCATCATTGAGTGCTTAGCGTGAGTAGGACTGCATGTAGCCCTCCTGAACGCGTCGCTAACTTAATTATGTAGCCTGCCGTTTGCCTTCATGATCACTCCCTTTGAGCATGTCATTCGATCGGATGGTACGAAGATTGTCACTACTGAGACACTCTCCACCAAACTTGAGGTTAAACGCATCGCAAAGACCATGACCTCGCGACTCATCATTCTGTCGTCAATCTGGGCGGTCTGGTCTTTCTTCTACAGGTGAGATTGCAGGAAGTGATAATGAAATCAGCAACTAACACTGGTACAGCGGCTCCTGGTCAACATATCTCGGAATCCACTTCACCGTTCGTGCCCGTGCGCTTTCATCGCTCATCTCGCCGTTCTTTTGCATGTAAGTACTCCACACGAGTGAATTTGGCAGTACTGACATAAGCTTAGCGTTGGCTGCTTTGGCCTCGGCTTCATTCTCGATGCTAAGAAATTGGCCCAACGTCGCCGCGCCCAGATCGGCCTCTATACTGTTGTCATTCTCAACATTGGAGTCTACATCTGGTCCATCATCATGCAAGCTCGATTTGACCGCAACGACCCAGGAGCTATCGACTGGGACGACAGCCTCTTTGCTACCTCCTTCTTGCCATATTTCTTCGTGCAAACTACAGGACCGCTGTCCCAGTCGTACATGTACTGGCTTCTGTCATCGTTCGCGACCGATGCACAAGGTGAGATATGGACAACACGCATAATCCAAGACATAACAATACTGACTACTTGTTCAGAGAACGTCCGAAATGGAGCTGCGTTCCGCTGCCTTGAAGCGATTGGCCAGGCTATCGCATATGGCATGAACACTCAGACGAAGAGCGATCCTCTTGTTGGGTTGTAAGTCATCGAGTTTCCACAAATAACTTTCAAGATTACTAACGTATTTAAGCTGTGTCACCTTTGGCCTGTTAGGTGCTTCGCTTCTGCCCATGATCATGCTCGTCAACACTACACCCGACAGGATCCCCGCGGACGAGATTGCGGAGCAACAGGCGGCACTCGGAGAGAAGTTCGCAGACATAGAAGGCCAGGCCGTGAACATCGATGGAAGCTCCACCAAGAAATAAAGAGCGCGATATTGGAATCGAGTCTTCGAGTAAGCCACCGGTGCTCACCAACCATTGAGCAGCCCAGATGTTTACGAGACAGTGTTAGGAGAACCATGTATGTATTTTGAGTAATATGTACTTTAGATAAGCCAATAATCTTGAGCCTTTTCAGGTAGAAATCTGCCCTTTCCGATCATGTCATCCATCTTGATAAATATGTAACGCTACTCCAACCCAGTCGGCCATTTACAGACCAGTCAGGCCAGCAACGATACCAGCCCAAGTCTCGCGGACAGTAGCCTGGATCTGGCTGGCGGGCAAGCTGAAGCCATAGGTACCGCGGTCACGGAGCTCGATGGTGTAAGAGTACTTAGCCTTAGCAACACCCTGGACGTAGTCGAGGCTGTCGCCAGTGGTAGCATACAGAGCGCGGCAAGAGTTTCCAGCAGTGTAGGTCTGTCCAGAGTTGGTTCGGATGGCGTTGGTGATGCGGGTACCAACGGTCTTGAGGGCGGCCTCCTCAGGGGCGACGAAGCTGCAGTCGTAGCCGTAGGCTAGAGACATTATTAGTATTGATCAAGAGAACAAAGGGACCTTGAGGAGAACTTACGCCAGAGGACATACTGTCCATAAGAGTGGAAGTCGACGTAGAAAGTGATGCCTTTGCCAGCAGCGAGAGAGTCAATCTGGCCCTTGATGGCCTTGAGCTCAGGGCTGTCACCAGCGGCTTGTCCCTTGTAGGTCTCGTCGCAGGGGTTGGTAGAGGCACCACCAGTGAGCTCCCACTTGTAAGGCCAGTTACGGTTGATGTCACGGCCAACGCAGGAGTTTCCAGAGACAGTCTGTCGGTTCTTGCGCCAGAGACGGTTGGTGGTCTGGGTGTAGACGAAACCTGTGATTTTGGGTTAGACGAGTTGGAGGAATGTCGGATGAATGAGGCTAACCATCAGGGTTGACAACAGGGGTGATGTAGAAGTCGAACTTGTCGACAATAGCCTTGACAGCAGAGTCACTGCTGTACTTGGTCAAGAGCTGGTAGGCCATGTACTCGGCAGTCTACTCAAAGAATTAGTTATAATTACAAACACATTAGCATTGAGGTAAACATACCATGGTAGCAATCCACTCGCGAGCGTGGACAGTTCCGTGGAAGACAATGGCGGGCTTGGAACCCTTACCACCGCTACCCCAGATGTGAATACCAGTCAGAGCACGACCCTGGAAAGAGTTGCCAAGAGTAACAATCTCAGACTGGCTAGGGAAGCTAGACTGGAGGTCCTTCAGGAACTGGAGGTGATCAGCGTAGCTGTGATAGGCGGTGAACCAAGATTCACTGGGGACTGCACAGATTTTAGCTTCTTGGCGTTTCATGAGTTACTTGGAATACTCACCAGCGTAGATCTCAGAGGTCTCCTCCTCAGCAAGAGCAGCACCGACATCCTCAACGAGGACAGTGGTGTCGGAGGCAATCTTGGTGACGGCATCGATGTTGTCAGGAGAAACAACAATGTCGAGCTCCTCCTTGGCACCAGGGTTGAGGATGGTAGCAGAGAGCTTGTTGATCTCGGCTACAGCATTCTTGGCGCCCTTGGGAAGAGTGACACGCAGGCTCTTGAAGCCATTGTAGTCAACCTTCTTGGAGCTGGGAACAGCCGTGGCAATGGCCAGAGGGAGAAGGGCGAGGAGAAGAGAGGACCGCATCTTGTCAGTGAAGAAGGATGATTTGAGGTGCGGGGTGATGGGTTTCACAGAGCGGTCATGGCCTCGAATTTATAGTTAGCCAAGACGAGATATATTGATACTATGGTCCGATCAGCACACCCTCTATCTCGAAGAACTTCTGAGAATGATGCCATGCGGACGATAGCTTCAAAACAGGTAGGTGATATATGTGATACAACAGCCCAAGCACGGAAGCTCCCATTTGCCTTTCCCAAAGGGGCAGCTCCATTTGGCAGCACCCCTGTCGGTTGGTGCATTATCGCTGTGATGTTAGTTTGGCCGGCAGTGCAAAGGTTCCTGATCATCTCTACGCGCTGGGGAACGAGCGAATCGGGGGGCGTTGTTTGTCGGGATTGGTGCTGGTAAAGGAAAGTGATGACGATCTTCGGTAGTCTAGAAGCTTTTTGATATGCTTAAAGTCCTAGTATGTGCGATGTCCCGATGCGGGCACGGACGGTTATAGACGAGACCTTTTGCTCGCCAACTTATTCGTGACGCAGTATTTATTGGGCTTTAACTGTTCTAAGACGGTGCAGTGAAACAGAGTGTCTTGGGTGATGAACCTTGATGAATGGCGATAACGAGGGGGGGCCAAGTGGTGGGTAGTAGGATCAAGAGTAAGTCAAATTAATTGACTGTAATAATTAAAGACATCTTCATGATGGATGGAATCGCAGAGGTAATTCTCAAGGTTGGGTTAAGCTTATAGTATTGACCGTGTATGGCCGTGGTGAGATAAGATAAGAAAGAGGCCATCATAGGAATCCAGAGTAACCCAAAACAGGAAGGCATGCTGACATGCTCCCCGCAGCTCAAGTCGAAGAGAACCTAACTCTTTATCCTTTCCCCCGGAACAAAACGTAGTCTCGAACGTACCTACCATCTCGGTCTTGCAGCAATAGTTCAGCACCTGTTATAGGCCTTCGTTATCAGGTCCTGTCCGCCAAGACGTACCCCGCCGACACCACTAAACCATGTCCGTGTCTGAGGGGTCGCCCTCTCAGTCTCAATCTCACTCCCAATCGCCACAGGCGCCCTCAAGCTCCGAATCTGACCTGGGCCCGCTGTCGCCATGGTCGTGCCAACGATGTAGAGTGCGAAAGTTGAAATGTAATAGGGTCTTGCCAATCTGTGGCCGATGCGTCAAGATTGGCGAAGTCTGCGATTATCCCTCGGCGAGGAAGAAGCCGGTGATTAATCCCGCCAACAGACCGCGACTTCGGGATATGCAGAGTCGCATCCGTAAGTAGGAGTGAAGACAGCCTCACTCTGAGACTTGGATCATTGACAGTGCTTGTAGGAGATTTGGAGGCCAGATTAGAAGCCCAGAGCAGTCCACCGGAATTTCAGCCATTTAGTACCAGCACAGAACTTGTTGACACAGGCCGTTTCGAGGGGCTGCCACCTCCTCATTTGGTGGATGAGCTGTAAGACGCCAGAAATGATCTATCAGGACGAAGGACTAATTTGAGGTGCCAGAACATCGATATACTTTACCAAACTTCAATCCGACTCTTTCATGATCCATGGCGAGAGGTACATCGCATCTCTGTACCGGCCAGTTCATATGCAGCCACCCATGTGCCTGCAGTATGCCATCCTGGCCGCTGGAGCAAGCGCGTCGCCTACTTACAAGCACATGGCTGAGGCATTCTATGTGCGAGCGCGACAGTACATCCAAGCCGACGAGATGAAGGTGAGTTATCCCGAGAGCGATATGTCCAGGATGAGATTGACCAAAAGCAGAGCGACAGTGACCAAATATCACTGGCGCATTGCCAAGCTTGGGTTCTTATAAGCCATTTCGAAGCGCAGCATCTATGGTTCTCACGAGCGTCAATGAGTATAGCAAGGGCTATCCGGTTAGCCCAAATCCTCGGACTCCACCGATTAGACGGGAAGAATGCAGCAGGCCTGGCACTCCCAATCGCGCTGGACTTCACTGAGGAGGAAGAGCGCAGAAAGACCTTCTGGGTCATCTTCACAACTGATCGTATCACAAGTAGCACAGGCGGATGGCCGACGATGATGGACTGGAGGAGCGTGAGTGCAGCCAATTCTTAACGTTTGATCCTAGCATCTGACCCAAATAGATACAAACCAGACTCCCATCATCTATCGATGCATTGCTATCAAATACGCCAATAGCCACGCTGACTCTGAGACAAGCTCTAGGACAGGGTATGTATGAGCTCTCTACAAGCGCCTGCAGAGTAGTCGCTGTTCATCTCTTCAACGAGTGCTTCAACTTCTCCAGAAATGTCGAAGAAGATGAGGACAACAATGACTGGCACCAACTCCAACAACTTGATGAAGCAGTCACAAATGCGTTTGCGACATTGCCGTTGGACCTCCGGTGTCCAGAGAACATGGAAAGCCCTGAAGCTGTACTCATCAATCTTCAGTTACACACGGCCTTGATATGCATTCATCAATCTGCGTTGACAAGATCACAGGTGAATATGGCTGCACTGCCTACTACAAAAGCGAGAGTGATGGAATCGGCGGTTCAAATCATGATTACCGTTGCTTTGGTCACGGATCTGAATACCAGGTTCCGCAATCCACTGGCCTCTTTTGCATCGTTCATCGCGGCATCATTTTTCTTGTCCGACTTCCTCACGACGGGTGACCTCCAGAGCGAGGCCAACTTTACAGCTCTCATGACTGTCATGGTCGAAGTTGGGAAGAATAACATGTTTGCAGCGTCCTTGTCTGTTCGACTAGCACAGACGTTGAGAGCGTCTGGCGTTGACCAAGAGACTGCTGGAAAGGTAAGTTGCGACTTTGACTGTGCTGACTCCGATTTGGCTAACGAGTTGCTCAGGTTGGAGTGATGATGGCTGATCTCAACATTGATCATCCGATTCTAGGGCAAGAGGACAAAGAGAATGGGATTGTGATATTATGCCCTACTGCAACTACGCCAGAGCAGGTTGACTTTGATCAAGGAATTGTTTGGCAGTAGACTGAAGCTATGTTTGTTGTTCACTGGCGCGCAACAACAAACGCTATATCAAAATACGTGATTAAGATGCTCATCACTATTCTTCACGATGCCATAAAACCGTGCAAGGTTGTCATGCCAGAAAGTCCAATTCTATTTGGGTTGATATCGCTTGTCTATACGCTTCTAATGCTAAGTAATTAATTCTAAGTTTTGTCTATAAGTATGATGTCGCAAGGCCTTAAAGCAAAATTCCATGCAAGATTTATTGATGATCGGTATTATGCAAAGGCAGAGCTTAAACATGCTCCCGCTCAGTGTCATGGGCTGAGATGGCATCGTCGGATAAACGACCAGACCACAAGTCAATTTCGTGGGCTCGCAGAACCTTGGTGCGGTAATAAAGCTTCCATGCAATGATGGGAACGATGAAGATTGGGATGCCAACATAAGAGGCAACGAAATCAGCAGTCTTCCAGTTACCCTTGAGGAAGACAGGGAATCCAGCGACAAGGGTGATGACGATGGAGCCAATGCCGCCGAACCACGCAGTGTAGGGCTGCCAAGGTGCCTTCCAGGGGAGGGTGTTGCGGTCAATGCCTTGGACCTTCATGGCGCGATAGAAGCGGAGGTAACAGAAGCAGAGAGTTCCCCATGCGATGAGGCCTGCGACTGTGCTGAGGTTGAGAAGCCAGGAGAAAGCTTGAGCAGCGCCACCGGAACCAAGACCTAGTGAATGTTAGTACGACATTTAAACATGTATATGGCAGGAGTGACTTACTCAGATACGCCAAGGGCCCAAACAACCAGGCAGTGATGACTGCAACGTAAGGAACACCGTTCTTGGTGGTGCGGGCGAAGAACTGAGGGAGCTGTCGATCGGTAGTCATGGCGAGGATCATACGCGAGCCAACCCAGCAGTAAGAGTTACCAGCAGACCAGGCAGAGACTAGGATACAGGCGTTGACGATGGAAGGGAGGACCTTGATACCAGCGGTCTGGATGGCGATAACCCATGGGGAGCTTTTGGCGTTGCCAGAACCAGAAACAAGGTCAGCGTTCCTTGGATCGACGATCAGGCCAATAAGAAACGCGCCTAGGACGTAGAAGAAGCCGATACGATAGGTGACGCGGTTGGCGGCCTTGGGGATAGCCTTGTGAGGGTTGACGGACTCGGCGGCGGTGATGACAACGGTCTCAACACCAACGAAAGAGAAAGAAGCATTGACGAAGGCAGAGAGGAAACCAAGGAAATGCCCAGTTGAGCCGGTAATGCCATTGTAATCGACCCAAGCACCGGGGTTGTTCCAGTACTTGAAGCCAATGGACTTGTGATTGGGACCACCGCCAGCAGTGATGACAATCGCGACAATGACGAGACCGAGGAAGCAGATGACCTTGATACCACCCGTGACGACTTCAGTCTCACCGAAGAATCGCACGCTCATCAAGTTGATCCATAGGATGAGAACTAGACTGATGGTGATGACGACGGCGGGAGTGAGATCGGTCCAGTAACTGACGAGAACGGCGGCGGCTGAGCATTCGGAGGCAATGGCGATGGTGTAGCAGTAACCGTATGAGATGGCCAATGAAAAACCGACTGAAGGATCAATGAAGCGAGTGGCCCAGTGAGGGAATGAACCAGCAGTAGGGAACTATAGTTATAGGTTAGCACCACCATGACGAAAGCTGTTTAAGGGTCCTTACCAGTGTCGCGAGCTCAGAGATACTCTGCATGACACACCAGAGAACAGCGCCAACGACGATGTAGGCCAGAAGCAGACCAGCAGGACCAGCACTGGCATAAGCAGAACCAGTTCCAATAAACAGGCCCGTACCAATACCACTGCAAAGACCGATCCAAGTAATGTGATAGCCCTTCAGCCTTCGCTGCGTAGGCCCATGACCTCCCGTGTTGAGAACAGGCTTCTCATCATCGGTATCATGGTTCTGCACCAAGGGCGGAGCAGCCTGAATAGCGTCAACGTCAAGACCCTTGTTAGACGTCATGTTGATATCAGCAGAGAATGTGGAGAGAGGAGAAATGTTCCATCGCCAAGGAACACAAGATCTCTTGTTTCTTTATTTAATCTCGGAGCTATTCCATTTTTTCTCACTGTACAAGGCTCCGATTGCGCAATTCGAAGTTTTCACTGCTAGCGCGCGGTGTCCCCTAGAGCGTAGTGAGAATGGGGAAGAATATGGGGCTTGGGGACAGCTGATGTGGAGCTTCTAGCGGCGAGAGAAAAAGTCTAACCTCTGCTTGTCGGCTTCTAGGGTCGTTAGGGGGCGAATGCAGTGGACACGATGGCGAATATGAGTTTGAATTGTCTGGCCATTTATTTGTTGATCGTTGTTGGCCAGGGGTCCAGAGCGGCTCATTACGTAGAATATTGATGTTGCACCATTTCTAGAGACGTTAATTGATGGGCAGGCCGATAAGGTTTATGCGGGTTTAAGTTTCACGGAAAAGGTGTCATTATACTCGATTATGGTGTTTCAGTTGAATCGGGTGATGTTTCGTAGCATCCCTTTGTTCTAGAAGGAATGAGGCAAGATTAGTGAACAAAACAGCTATGTCATTGTCATGTTTCATATCTGCTAGACCCGAACATGACATTCAGGTTGAACATGCATTGCGCTTATGTCTTTGTGCATTTGGCGACTGTTCACTAATACCGCGGCGTTTCAGACAACAAGGTTCTCGTAAATCAGATCATCAATTTGGTCATCAAGGTAAACATAAGCACTCAACAATGGGGACCTCCCCACCTAGTATCACCAGCATCTCAGTCGCTGTACTCAGAGCTTGAAGAGCTATAACTCATCATGAATGATGCACAGTCCGAACAATCCTCTGTATGGGGATCAATAGCATTAGTCCACAGACGCAGAAGATCTCCTAGTCCTGACTTGACAGTCTCTTGGTCTGGGACACACGTTTCAGAGAGGCCGAGCATTTCGACCATCTCATGATAGGTCTCCTTCATCTCTTCGCGATATCTCTTGACCGGCGGAACGTAGCCCATGGGCGGGGGTGGATACATTCTGGGCCGAGGTGGACCTGGTGGAACTGGAGGTGGCCAGATCTTGAGGGTCAGTGTCATGCCGGGACGACGGACGGAGTCCCAGGTTCCAAGCATGACCGCCAAACCATCTTGGGTGCAGAGATCGTAGCGGCCAGCCATGATATGGTTTGCAACGCCAGGCGTCCAGTTGGTTTGAGTCATGAGATCTCTCATCATCTGCAATTAAGGATCAGTATCGTTTCCTCCAAAACATCTTCGCTTGGACTATATACCTTGTAAGTGGCACAAGATGTGTAAGGCAACTCGAGCCTTCTCTCTTGATCAATCAGATAGATCGGCTCAAACTCAGTACCCAGCTTGAAGTAGAGAGTGACATTGAGATCAGGAGCATAATGGAAGCCAGATCCTTTGTTAGTTGTCTTCTGCGAGTCTGACTTCTTGGCCATCATGGCGACAAGAGTCATCTCACGGGTGCTCTTGCGCTTTGCGACAATGATGGCATTATCGACATCCTGGCGAACATTTTGATCAAGGGCCGAGTATTGCTCGACAAGATTAGGCCGACGTTTGAAGAGACGACTAGAAGTTAGCTTGGAGAGATTGGCCTTGAGCTCCTTGTCGTCTAGCTCGAGTCTCGTGATGAGCTTGTTTGCGTGGCTCATGTCAAGGACGAAAGCCATGATATCTTCATTCTTCCAATCCTCTTTGGGACTGGAAGAGAAGAGACGTTGGAACCAGTTTCGAGGGGAGTTATCAGACTCTTTGTTCTGGATGGTGTTCTCAACGGTAGCTTCTGAAGACTCGTTCGAAGTGTCAACTGTTTCAGTCTTGACCTTCTCTTCAAAGTTGTCTCCGTCGATTACTGTAACGCGGGAAGGAAGGACAGCAGTACTTGTACTACGGGATACACAGTCAGTAAGATGTTATTTGCTAACGAAAGGGCAGATACTGACGTCGATGCTGAATAAACACTTCTGACGTCGTCGAACGAGGCCTTTGGTGAAGGTGCCTTATTATAAGCAGTTCGCCTTCTGTTGTAAGACTTGTAGTACATCACGCGCCTTTCAGCGACGTTCTCAGCAAAACATCGCAGGGAGTTTTCATTCTCCCAGGCGCCTGGGGAACGTATCATAGTTCTGACTCGACGTTAGTACCTGAACTGTAGAGGGAGAGAAGGATTTACTGACTCCATCTGAAGCCGAGCGATACTGCCAAGAAGATAACGCAGAACAAGCTCGAACTTAGCTTGCTTCAGCTCCTGCTGGCAAATCTTGAATCGCGGCTCCAGCCAGTTCCAAGCTTCGGTGCGCCAAACACTCATGTTGGCAAGACAGGCCAGGAGTTCCCCAATCTGCTCAGCCGACAGAGTCTTTGCATCCTTGTCTCCACTGACACTCTGTGTCTTCTTAGCGATGAGGGTGAGAATTCCGACATAAATAGCCTTGCATTTGGCAGCAAGAGAGTTAATGTCTTTCACGCATGCTTCTGTGAAGATTTTGTCGTTCTGCTGGATCAGATCATGAGTCTGACGGATGGTAGAAGCAGTCGAGTTGACTAGAGACACCAGCTTTGGGAGTCGCTGGCGAGACTTGCGACATCCTTCAGAGTGCAAGTTGAGTTTACTCGCGAGACTTGTACCCAGCTGGGCAACAGCATCAAGGGAGTGGTCACCCATTTTGAGGACAATGGCTCTCACGACTCAACAAACCAAAGAGAAACCACTCGAAAACTCGGGGGTTTCAGCTCCCTTTTGAACTTCAATTTACTCCGTCCTCCTGCGGGCTGACTGCACAACGGTACAGTCACACTGAGGCCCCTCCCTCCACTAGTGTGGAGGCTTAGCCACTCATAGACATCTTAGTTGCACTTCTGCCTTGATTATCATGCAGAGTTGATTGACCAGCGTGTCATGCATAAGCCACACAATTATTGATTGGTTTTGGCAAGATTGAAATATGCCTTGTGTCAGCCGCACTGCTTTCCATGTATGGCAATAGCACTGATAAACATGCAGCCACTGGTGGGTATAAGACATTGTATCGGTGAGGGTGGAGACCAATCACATTATCAATTGCGCAGTAATGGCGATATTATGCATAAAGATCGCTTTCACTTCACGGGAGCCGAGAAATGCGTAATAAAGGAATAGGATGGAGTGGGAGAATATAGTCGAGACTCGCTATCTAACTGACCCCAAACTATTCTTCGGTCATGTGAGCGAAACTGATACCTTCGCGGAAGCTTGATGCATATGTTATAAATAATCTGATTGCCATAAAAATTCAATTCAAATCGGGCAGGCGGGCTCGGTTGCGGCTTGAGAAGGATGTCAAGGACGACTTTGTTGAACAGCAACAGAACAACTGTAGATACTAGAAAGTGTGAACAGAAGTACTACCGCTTCTCTTGCTGCGAACACTATGGTGTTAGAGTGAGTGGTATTAATGTCCAAGTTGTGAGCTAGATGTGTTATTTGCAGTTGAGACCTGTGGCTGAGAGCTTATTTCGGCAGACAGAACGTAGTATTAGGGTGAGATAGTCGTAAAATCATGGACAGCCCCAGGTTGAATAAACCTGGAGAGAAAGCCCCCCCGATGAACAGACGATGAAGAGGTGAGCGGCACTGTAAATGCTCAGACGCAGCAGGGAGATTTCTTGGTACAACCATTCTATAAGATGGAACTTGAAACTGGTTCAAGTACAACTAAGCTGGCATCTGGCGAGCAGTGTCTGGGTGAGACCCTATGAACACGAGTGGGACATCAAGTGAATGGTGGCCAGCGCAGCAAGAAACAACAGAACAGAGAGGTGCCAGTGCCAATGGAAGTGCTGTTTGCAAAAGAAATGCCAGTGACAGTGGCTGATGCCGTTCAATGCTTCAGTCTCTTCCATCTCGTCATACACAGATTTCATCTCAACTTGGACCTTCAACCATCTTCCCTTTTCACACAACCGCAACCTTGACAACCTTGACAACCTTGACAACAACTCGTGAGCAACTTGGCAATATCTCCAAAACAACTCAATAACATCTTTCAGGATCGGCAAACAGACAACTCGCTGCCTTTCACCTCATCACAACGACAAAACCAACACCATAGTCCACCCGCCCGTCACATCAAACATGGGTCGCGAGGAAATGCAGACTCGTCTCAAAGAGCTGGAGACAGAGAAGTCTGTTCTCGAGTGGGCTCTTGAAGCTAGCCTTCACGAGAAGGACGTCGACACTGACGACGAAGACAGCAAGTCTGAAACATTGTCTACCTACACTATGGCAGACCTCCCAGCCTCAGACCCTCAAGTGGATGAACCCCTGGTTCATGTTTATCCGGATGGTCCCATCTCCGATACCGAGTCTTCTATCTCGCTTCACAGCACTGACTCAGACGCCTCTACTATGGCTCGTATCAAGTTCACACCCACCATGCCGGTTCACCAGATTGTCCAGTCGGACCCTGAATCTTACCGTTACGATGGTACTGGAATGTCCGAAGATGGCTATGAGGATGAAGAGACTATCCGCGGCTCTACTATTGGTATCGGAAAGGAAAAGGAGGCTTCGGAGGACACCAGTGCCACTGATCCCAACTCTCCTCTCAACATCACCAACCCTCATCCGACTCTTTCTATCTCGACCGAGTTCCTTCAGAAGGCTATTCTCGACAGCCGCAAGCCTGGAAGTCCCTTTCTCCGTTCCTTCCTCCACCGCGAACCTGTCGACGGAAAAGCAGGTGAATACACCGAGTGGAAGTGGATTCCCTTCCTTGTCTTTGGTGCTGCAGCTGAGCTTGTCTCAACCAACATTGCCGAAAGCGACATTGAGATGGTCTGCATGAAGGACACTAAATTCATCACCATGATTCAGAACAACAAGGACATGTTCGAGGAACCTGGAAGCCTTGGTGCTAAGTCTGCTCTCCGTGAAGAGCTCAAGCCCACCTTCAATGGTCCCGAGTCTTGGGGCTTCCGCGTTTTGGTCTGGCGCCTTCACTCTTCGGAGAAGACTGTCTACATGGACCGTGAGGGTCACCCTGTCCCTGGAAAGGCTGGTACTCTGCCATTTGATGAGGCTGAGACCAAGAACTAAAGTGATTGTGAGAAGGAATGAACGAGGCTCTAGACATTCTGGTATGGACAAGTTTTGGCTTGTGATCGCACTGGAGGAGTTCTCTCAAACTATGTATTCTACTTCGGGCTTGGCAGAGGATTGATTGGAGTATGAGGAGATCAGAGATACCCATGTCATGGTAGAGATGGAGGAAACAGGTGTAAGAAACGGGAGATTGATGTTACCAAGACATCTTGGATTACTACACTAGCTAGAGATCATTTGAATTTTCCCACAAGCAAAGTCCTCATTGCTCAGACCCTTGTGAATGGTAATGTAGATTTCTTTTCTTATGTATACGAACAAACCCTGATGGTATCAATGGATAGTTTGGTCCTCCGCGCCATTCTTAATGGAACTGCTCTACAATTTCTAATTACCGTAGGCAAGTCAAGAACAGGTAAGCAGTTCGGCATTCATCGTGACGTCAAAGAAATAGCTCAGTCTTCCAATGTTAAGCATGGGTCGTTTGTGGGGTAGCGCGGAGTCCGGGGATGATACTCTCTTCGTATACCCAACGTCGTAGCGAAGGTAAATGCACTAGATGCAGCAGGGCTTTCGTGCATAGTCGAACGACGATCCCGGGTAAATGCCAAACGGGGTCAAGAAAGCTTAGGACCTCTAGCCTAAGCGATGAAAAGGCTTAGGCAAGTTTTAGTAGAGCTTTAGATCAGCTTATTCTGGCACCCTAGGTTATTGTCTTGTGTTTTATTGTCGACGAGGGTAGTCCACACAGCGCGACTCGTTCAGTCGTTTAGCACGCATGATTGCTAGGGCACGATATCCGCGCGAATCTCCAACATGCTGATCGCTGTTCACGGACATCGTATCACGGCTTGTTTTGGTCTGGTTGTAGACTTCCTACTCGTGAGCATCAACGTTGCAATATACAAGGTTGCAATGAGTTTGTTGATCATGTGTTTGGCCTGTGCGAATGAAGTGTCCATGGCTAAATGATGAGCTTTAAAAGAGCGCTTTGTGATCAGTCAATCGCCAGAATCGTTGGCTGTTTGCTTAACACTTCTCTGTAACCTCTTGGTAAAGACTAGAGATAAGTTCATGATGACTCTATCTACCAAGTTGACTGCAGTTGCAGCAGCTGCCGGCGCCTTGTTTCCCATCGCGGCTGCGAAGGCTTCAGACCCGTATGAAGCAACATGGGAGTCAACGGACAAACACAACGCCTCACCTGAATGGTTTCGCGACGCCAAATTCGGTGTTTACTGGCACTGGGGTGCTTTCACAACCCCTCAGTACGCTAGCGAGTGGTATCCACGCAACATGTATGAGCCAGGCTCAGACCAGCGCAAACACCATACCGAGACTTACGGGCCACCTGACGAATGGGGCTACTCGAATTTCATCAATGGTGCAGATGATCTCAAAGGGAATTTTGTTCAGTTCAAGCCTGTTCTTAGCTCTAAGGGCGGAGAGTTTGATCCCGAGGCTATCATCAAAGCTGTCAAGGCTTCGGGTGCAAAGTTCGCTGGCCCGGTCGGCGAGCATCACGATGGCTACTCCATGTGGCATAGCAAGATCAACGAGTGGAACTCGGTCAAGCGAGGTCCTAAACTAGACTTGATCAAGCTGTGGGCTGATCTTGTTCGCAAGAATGGTATGAAGCTCGTGGTGGCCATGCATCAAGCCTACAACTACAATGGCTTCTATGAATGGGCACCAAAGACCAACGACACAAGCTTGAAGAAGTTACTGGGGCAACTATCTCGAGAAGAATCGGATCAACTATGGTTCGACAAACACCGAGAGATGCTAGACCACGTGCAGCCTGACATCCTCTGGAACGACTTCTCACTCGACAACCCTGGCTACTGTGCCGACTTTGATGGCCCATGTGCTGTGGCTGAGAAGAAACGTTTGGAGTTTCTCGCATACTACTTCAATCGCGCTGTTGAGTGGAACAAAGAGGTCGTCACGACTCATAAGCATTTTGACGTGGGATTCCGCGACACGTCCACCGTCAGTGATTATGAGCGTGGTGGGCCAGCTAACATCACGCGTCCCTATTGGCTGACTGATGACGCGATCAGTGCTTCAAGCTGGAGCTACACAGTCGGCATCAAGTACTATTCCTCCAAGGCCATGGTCCACTCGCTGCTTGACCGCATCAGCAAGAATGGCAACATGCTACTCAACATTTCGCCCACTGCAGTCGGTGTTTTGCCCGCCGAGCAGCTCAAGGTCTTGCAGGATATCGGAAGCTTCCTTGGCCGTTACGGAGAGTCTGTCTTCAGTACTCGCGCTTGGGATATTTATGGCGAAGGGCCGAACCAAGTCACTGGTGGTTCTTTCACGGCACCTTTACAGGGTAACAGCAGTGACATCCGTTTCACGCGTAACAAAGATGCTGACGTTCTGTACGCCACGGTTCTTGGCTGGCCCGAGGATAAGCAAGTCTCTATCAGCAGTCTCGGCTCCGATGCCTTGGTTGATCTCAAGAGCCTGAAGTCCATTGAGCTTCTCGGCGACAAGACTGGTGAATACGAGGAGGTCTTGGATTGGAAGCAGACCAAGGATGCTCTAGAGATTTCGCTGCCAGCTCAACCAGCCGAGTCACTCGCGTATGTCCTCAAGTTGACATTTGATGGTGGAATCCCCGTCCCCCAGCCCAAGACTGGTGCGTCTGTGTTCTCTGCTACTAGTGCGACTGGTCGCGGTGTTAGCCTTGGGCTTGGTGACTTCAACGAAGAATTCTTGACCGAAGCTGGACTGAATCCCGAAGCTATCCGTTTTATCCGTGTTTCTCCAGGTACTAAGCTAACTGTTTATTCTACCGGCGATTTGTCTGGTGATAGCAAGGAGCTCGATGCAGGCGAACATGAGGTTGAGGAGGGTCCGTGGGTTCCATCGCAATCTCCAAGACTTGAAAGATGAACAGGCAAGACCTGGCACTCGATAGTTGAGAGACTGCTGATTGCATGAAGATTTACTATGAATTGAATTCCTATGTCGTAAATGACTCCATGATTTAAGTGTAGTAATTGCGTTCGGTGGCGTAATAATACTAGACAAGTAGAGCCGCAGACAGACTCTTACTAGTCAGTCAAGCGAACAGAAGACAAAAAGAACATGGCATGCCATGAAGGCGATGTTTCGAGCAAAAGGTAAACCAATCGACGCAGGCCTGATTCGAACAGACGCCTCCGAAGAGAATAGATTTCTAGTCTATCGCATTAGACCACTCTGCCACTGCGCCTTAGCTGATTGGATAAAGCGGAGTACAATGGAAGCGCATTATTATGATACCGGTAAGCTTGCCCAGCTTTGGCCCTGTACCCAATACTCGTTGAAGGTGAACTTTTATTACTTACGCTGTCCCCCTACTAGTCCGGAGTATTAATGTTGTCTAACCGTGGAATTTTATAACCTTCTGTAAAAAGATCACGCGAACTACCGTCCTCAGGGCGAAGCTCATCCTCGATCAGATATCTGCTTGACCCCTTTCCGCTCAACGTACTTGTCACTTCCAATGGCATTGAACTTAACGGCTTCTTTGGCGTTAACTTCCTATAGTACCCCGTTCCAAGCACTTGGTCCCTGGACAAGTCAGCCTTCCACATATGATAACTCCTCTGTCCTGTCATTTGTGCCTCAACGAGGGTTCCAAATAGTTGTTCAAGGGAACTATTCGTCGCTTTGCATTGTTCCTGATTCTCAAGATCAGTCGGCAAAATTATGTATCCTGATCTGTCTAGGTATTCTTGTTGTTGTAAGATTACCGTCTCGTAAGTTGCAGCTTCTATCCGTACAACACGCTCGGAATGCGGCCATCGTCGAACACCTGAAATTTCACGCTGGGTCGCTCTTATAGTCTTTGAAGAAATAATGTGCTCATCTATCGTTACCCAAGAAGAAAGATCATCACTCGTAAGAGCATTCGGGACGAGATTAACGTTCATGTTGGCATCAGAAACAGGTGGAGAAATACAGTGTAGAGCAATCCAGCACGACCAGAAGAGCTAGAAATGGGGTTATTTATGTCAACGGTGTTCAATACTGAACAGAACCAAAATCAACCATAGAAGAGAAGAATGTGTAGAAACATGGTAAAGGAGCGAGGTTGCCAGTTTGAGTTTCTTGGGTGATAGCAGGAAGATGAGTGTATCATAACAACTCTTCGTACATACTACACGGGCGTCTGCCAAATTTTGCGGTCTTACCTGGGTTCGTCTTACATGGTCTGGAGTCAGTTTAAGATGAGCCGTGATGCCTCGGTAGTTGTGCAGGTGATAAGCGAAGGGGATGGAACAGACTACCAGCTAATCTCGTACTAAGAGTGCTCATCATTCATCCTCTCCCATGCAAGACACTGCAAAGTTTAATCCGTTATCGGGCACTTCTCGGGCAAACAAGTAGAGGTCACGCGAATAAGATTGGTTACTAAGGTTTAGGTACCAGTCACCGCGTCATGCGTTATGGACTCATCACCGTTTCCAGCTTCCAAGCAATCATCAAGTATAATATAAATATTGCAGAATGGTATTTATGGCGAAACTTGACCCCGTGGAGCAACCAGTCGTCTCTGCCATCCACGGCTGTCCTCGGAGGTATTTCGGTGACCTACGCCGCTTCTGTTGCATTGTGCTGCGCGTAGAATTCACTGGCTTTCTAGTGTCATCCCCGCCTCTCATGAGTTTGACAGTAGCTGCTGATGTAATTAATCAATTAATCTAAATCGAAGGTCGGATTCAGCTTAGCTATTAAATCTTGCCTAAGCTTATCTGAAATGAGGTCTTAAGATATTAATACCTCTATTGAACAGCTTTATACATTATATTCTATCTTACTGCATACATCATATTATCTTTCTTTCATTTTGGGCCTACGCTTCTAACTACCATTTCAATAGCTTTCTCCTTCTGGTCGCATATTAACCTCCTTCTGATCTTATAAACTCTACCTTTCAGGTAGAGTTAGACTTCCTCTTTACTAGAAATGCGTTTTCTTAATATTAATATTAACTAAACGTGTTTGGCCTTCCTAACTAATCCGCTTTGGTCGACCTGTTCAAAAGACAAGGATCGGGATGGTCAGCGACTCGGCGCCATGCGGATAGCTCGGAGGTCTTGGCTGGCGGAAACTCTGTGGAGAGGACGGGCCGTCGTCCCAGAAATGCAGTTGCCACATGAACCCTACCTCTGGAGAATGACGTCGGGGCTGTACAAAGGGTCGTACTAAGTTGCATAACGCCAACTTGACTGTTGGATGGGCCAATTTCCCCGGAATCAGGAACAAAGGACGGCAGATGGTCTCGAGCGAATAAGCGGCTCCACCGGCAGTTGTTCCCAGTCCAACCCATCCCACCACCGCGCGGCCCTGTATCTGGGTCATATAAATCTTTGCAAACTCTCTTCCTCCGCAGCAATCCCGCCAAATTTCCACCGACACAAGTTCTGAGGGCGTACCAGCGCGCTGCCGTGAGCATTTAAACTCTACCATCTTCTAACCCGAGAGACGACTTTATTCTTCGAGCATTATGTAAGTCTTCAATGTAATGAATGAAGCAGCGCTTCCTGGAACTACGATCAGGATGTACGCAGATGACCGGCGACATCGTATTGAGAAGCAGTATCACAAGAGAAAGAGGGGAAAGGCAGCAAAGCCCGTGTGGCAATATCTTTTCAATGTGAGCCTCCAGGATATACGTGATCGGAAGGAGGAGGATACCACAGAGACTTGCGCCAAGAAAGAACAGCGTTAAATTCGCTCTACGCTTTCCATCCTTTGAGAAATTGAGCGGCTGAAGACTGAGTGGCGTGAGAGTAGGGAAATCATCGTAAACGGTGTCAAAAAGAAGCAAGAGTTTAAAGAAGTGGCTTGAACACACAGGGAAGGATAAAGGATATCTCTCTACGGATACAGCACGCTCAGAAATGACTCAATTACTGAACTAAAAGACGGCGGCTTCATGATAGATACAGAGTCACCTTCACAAGTCAGAGAATCAATTCGAAGAGCGAATTATGCCCCCAAGCCTCTTAACACAATAGATTGGTCAGCTCTCTTTGGAAGTGATGATAGCGTCACTTTTCAGATCACACAGCCACTTGCCAACAAAGAAAGCAATAGTGAAGAACAAGTACAAGAAGAAATACTCGATTGTATTGACGCAGCACAACGCGAACAAGCGGTAGTACCCTCATCTCCTCCGTGCCTTCCAGCTTCCCTTCCTGACTACGAGTTCTCGTCATTTCTCTCGCCGGAAGCTCTCTCAGCGCCTTGCCCCTATTGACACTACGCTCGAATCATACAGTCACTTCGCGATCTCACCAGGGAAGTAAGAACGGCAGAGAAGACAGCTTGGGGGAACCTGAGGACGGAAATATAGCTTAATTCCCAGAGATGAGTATCACATGGCCTGAGCGTCTTAGCAAGTCACTCCTTCAGTTTCAGAATAACCATCATGCAATTGTGCACCGTCAAAATCTTCAATCTCTTTCAACTGTTATTTTCATCGCTGCAAAATGAGTTCAGACAGCTTGTGAAGCTCAAAGGATGGCCGGATCGGCATTTTGCAGCCGAAATTGGACCTCACCGATGCCCCCGACTTTTGTGCCCAATCTAACTTGCTAGGTTGGCTCGCCTGGCCCAAAGGGCTTAAATGAGCCCACGGGTAGACTGAAACTGTTTGTTTCAGACGGGGTTTCAGGTTTTCAGTATCTCCCAGAGCACTCATCGTTCTTCCTGCTGGTTTGCAGATAGTAATCCGGTGTCTTAGGCCAGTCATCAACTCCATCCTCGATAATGAAAGACATGCCTCTGAGTGCGTTAAAATATGGCAATGCATTAGCCATGGTCCAGGATTAACAACGTGATACCTAACTGCAAGCCACACCGGCTCGTCTCCTGCGTTTGGCGACGAAAACGCATCCCTCCTCGGTGGGTCAACGAGGTTGAATGCCTCGGGCATAGCAGCAGCGGCCTCGGCAACAGAGTCCCATATCCATTTGCCAGTTCCCTTACCAAGAAGGCGCAGCTTAATGCCATGCTTATGCAACGGGTGCGGGGGCATGGGGAACACTTTAGACGTGAAGACAAGGTCAACCCATTGGCCAGTTTTTGTCGAGATGCTATGGTTCTTCAGAGAGTGGGAGGTGTACTTGTCAAACAGAATGGGGGATTCGAGATGCTCGTATTGAGCTGGGTGGAGGGGTGTCTTGTCGATGACCCAGTAGAGAGACGACCCAAAGGACTGCATCTCTAGCTTGTAGAAGGCATCGGCTTTTCTGGGAATAGGTGAGGGAGGGAAGGGCTTGGCCAGCGATTCATTGAAGATGGCTACCTCTGGTGAGGTCGAGATGCCATTATCACGGATGTACTGTGTCGGAACAGAGGTATCGTTGCTTGTCCCACTATCGCCGTGACCTTGACGAATAGAAGTGATTGCGTAGCCACTGACGATTTGTGTTGCCGCGACAGATGTGACGCGTAGAGTATAGTTGCCGACTCTATCGGGCTTAATGAGAACTGAGTAGCGGTCGCCATTGGAGATGGGGGGATAGCTTCGACCTTCTGGGGCACAACGTAGTCACCGTCTACAGCATATATCCACATAGCCAGTCCACCGATGGAGACCATGGAGGTAATAATGCCAAAGGTGCCGACTAAATCAAGACCGATCCAGGTTTCTGCTTGGCAGGGGCTCTTTTCGAAAGCTATGATGGCCCTGCCTCCATCGGAACTCTTGCAACCCCGATATATGCCATGGGAATGGCAGTAGGATCACCGACGCCTCTAGCCATGAACTCAGCGGGAAGACAACTAGAAAAGGACTTAGCGAGTGGGTGGGATCAGGATTGGATGTCGAAAGAATGTTATCACTTACCCCTTATCTGTCATGTTCATATTGCTAGCCCTCAACAAGGCCCTCTGCCCAGGAGTGACCAACTCATCAATCTCCTGGAGACTCCGGCATCGCTAGCTTCCTTTGCCGTTGACGAGTATCGAGTCAGAGCAAGTTAATACCATATTCGCCTTGGTGGCGATATCCCACGCCTCAAATGAAGTCACATGCCGGAGGTCGGACAGCATGATAGGTTTAGTTCTCCACTCAGCGTTTTCCAATGCCTAGATCGAGGCGTGGTGTTGAGAATTCAGGCTGAAGGGCTTCTCTCTATTCTTATGTGGATGAATGATGATAGGCCCGTAAATGCCGTCTCCAAGTTGGGCCCCGACATGTGAGTGGTACCAATGGCTCCCATGTTGGGTTGCGGTCCACCTATACGTGAAGCTGGTGCCAGGTGGGATAGGGACTTGAGTTAGACCAGGGACCCCATCAGATTAAGGTGTATGCAGCATCTCAATACCTGAAGGTTAATCAGCTATCGATTCACTTGGTTTAACAATGAGAGAATAATTATACCGTGGAAGTGAATAGTAGTGTTGAAAGGCATCTCGTTATGAACGATAACTTGGATATCATCACCTTCAGTGAGTTCTATCAGTGGGCCCGGAAATCGACCGTTGACTAGAATCATGTCCCGTTTGAAGCCATCGGGAGCGTGGGCCTCCCATGTGAGAGTTAGATTGAAGACTTTCTCATGTTTCAAGGCGTGAGGCCCTAGGAGGAAAAGAGGGAGCAGGAGCAGCCAGAAAAGAAGCATAGTATAAGAGCTCTAAGAGTAATAAAATCTGGTTATCTCTAGAATTGTGGTCATAGGAGGTCATTTAAGAGATATATATACTAAGATTTTATATACAGTATCTTTTAAGGGATTTAGATTTAGAGGGTGAGTCACGGAAGTACCGGAACACACCACTAGCTGAGAGATAAGGTACACATTTACTAGAGGTTTAATGTGTAGAGACTTGCCTGTAGCTCTACAGTACTCGTAATACCACTATAGAACTATACAGCATTGTGCGAACACATACCAACTGTAGATAGGGTGGCGGAGCTTTGAGGCTTAGAACAGACGACGATGCTTTCTACTAGCAGCTGCATAAAATTAGCTCATATACGGTTTAAAGGCTCAACAGGTTGAGATCCTGGATATGGGGCAACGGTCGACTCTAAGAGTACCCATAGTTACTGGATTAGTAGCTTTTAGTCTACGTTTACACGACAGCACGTTACGTACGCCTTAACAACCCCATGAGCTGTCATCACACGGGATTCTTACGAAGTCACTCAAAGAGATCCATCGGTCTTAATTAGTCCCCAATTCAAAGGTGATTTCTAGCTATGCTTCGTCACCATACCTACTGCCCACAATAAGTGCCCCTTTGTTGGTAGTAATAGGAGGCTTGACAAAGACCAAAACAGGGCAACAGCCAATTAGCTATGCCTGTAGCAGTAAGAAGGAGCCAGTAACTATTAGACGAAGCAAATTCCAGGATAAGGATTGCAATTAGCAGCTTTTCTGCCATCGGAGTTTGCGACATGACCGAGGCAGCGATATCAGCGATTTGACAGCCACTGGGTTGGGAAGCTTAGGTTCAAGTGTTTGCTTTTTCCTCGCTGTTTTAATCTATGGGATGACTGCGGCCTATAAGGTTAAACTTTAGGCTGCGAACACAGGTAATGAATGACAACACCATATTTTTCCCCCGATATAAGCTTTTACCCAGAAGCTTTCACGATGACCAATAAATCTTATTGCAAGCCCTAGGGCATTGCAAAGGGAAGAGACCAAGAGGGTATAAAAAGGGATATAACCTCGGGTTTGCATCTCTGCACACACCTCGTTGTTTTAATCGCTCTCTTAAATGCTCTCAATGCCCCGACGATGTCGCGCTCTAGGGGTTTCATACGTCGATGCATCCCAGTTCCGGAGGACCGGATTGGAATTCCTATAGTCATTTGTATAACCTTGTAGGGGGAGCCCGCACACGGACTGTAATCAGTCCCCGAGGCTAGCGGCCTTGTGAATCGAATGGATTTCGACTGCCAGAGCTAGCCTAGATTGTGCGGAGAATTTACGGAGTTGATAGAGAACTAATTAACTACGGTGGGGGGCAGTAAGATTGAGTCCAGGCTGAAGTACCTGCAGATATTAGGGCAAATGTTCTCTTATAATAAGAGGCAGTTCAAGAAAGTTTTAATCTCTTCTATTGAGAAGTTGCCCAGGTTGAGTGGACAGTGTGATCTCCGTCTATACTACCTGTGGTTGCATGAATTTGCCGGATATGGCCCAAGAACGGAACCATTCCTCCCCAACACGGCTGTGCGGACTGAAAACACACCCTCCACGGCTGTAGCCTGTCTCGCTTCTTCCGAAGACAGCATTGCCGTCCAGTGACACAACCTGCCATCTTGCAGCAATCTAGGGACTACATTGGCCCCAAAGAGACCCTTGAGGGCATTGCTTGTGGCTTTGCATTGTTCTTGATCCTCGATTTCTATAGGCCTGATCATCCTTCGCTTCCTCTGTACAGACTTTTCTGCCTTTTTGTGAAGATCCTGATCTAGAGGAACTATAGAACTGACGCCCTGGATCTTTCCAGCCAGCGCCACCTGGTCGCTTGTTGAGTTGACTTTCCAGTGGCTGACGCCAAGAGGTCCAAGTTCCTGAGGTTGCAATTCATCTTGGAAGATACCTTTCAGTGAAGCATGAATGGCTAGGCACTGATCTTTGTCTCTGCGATTTGTCGGACGAACGACGTAAACCGTTCTGTTTGAATCATCCTCAGGTACTACATCGTAGTCTGTGTCGTCCTCTAAAATTGTTCCTTCGATTGCCGTTATGCGTGAAATATCGGGATGGCTCGCGATCTTTTCTGCCTGTCTAATCGTCGCTTCGATGATGTTGGACTTCAAATCGCAAGTGGCATCTTCCCAAGGGGGGAAGCTGTTACACTGGATAGTGTGTCTGATAAACTCTACAGCCGCGATATCTCTAAGGTCCTTTCTAAGAAAGACAAGGAAGAGATGCTTGTCAGAAGCGGGATAGTTTCTACTTAACCAGTCTTTGTTAGCCTCACTCATGATACAGGCTTTAAAAGAAATGAAAAGGCTCTGAAGGAATGCCCAATCATGTGATTTCTGCAGGTCCAAGCGCAGTCCACCTCTGGGGTAGTTCATCTTTTGCAGCCAAGATGCAGTGCAGCAAATACAAGGAATGCGGAAAACTTACTCAGACTCTTGTTCTGACATGATCGTGAAGGAGGAAGACAATGCTTTGGTCTACTGCTGTTGGTCGTCTTTCCGTGAAATTCATTGACCTAGAGGTCCACGATGATGTAGAGTGAAAAGGTGAAACAGAGTATTTTCGATGGGGAAGACCAGGGAACACCTTACTCGTCACGAGTCCCGTGTAAGCCCTTTAAGTAGACTTCTATCTAAGGTTTCTGGAGTAGGCGCGTGTGCCACTCCGTGAACTTAGATCAGGACCGCAAATCAAGAGCGACACCGTGTGTCATGCGACAGGGCCTTAGAAGCCACGAAAAGAAATTGAATTATATCAGAAAGAATTATTATTGGTTACGATTTCCGGGCGGTGACAGCAGGTCATAGATGCATCCGAGGCTTGCGGATAATACAACGGTAGCCTGCTCTTAGTAAACCTAAGGTATTGCAAAGATGAAACAAAGAATCTCCCAGCTGGCAACTGAATCTTGAAAACGAGAGCTGAAACATGATACCTCGACGAACGAGGGAAGAAGGGAGAGAATCTTTCTGTATTGGACCAAGTCCGCCCAGGCAGAAGATGGAGAGTTATTCAAAGCCCAACATGACTCTAATTTGATGAGACAGCAAAATGCATCTGACTTGTTCTTGTCGATGAAAATATGTTTGTTTATTGCCGTGGCTATTGTTCTCTCGGCATGCTATGAGACTTGTCATGCGCTACACGCCACCAAGTGAATTGAGGCTTCAAACTCCTGCGGGATGATGATTACATTTGCCGACTAAATGAACTCCAGTGGCTACAACTCAGTCATGTGACAGACGACAGTCAGTCTCGCACAATTATAACCCGACATACGAGACCATCATGAACCCATAACCCCATGACGAAAGATTCTAGTGAGAGGCATTGGTTCACAGCATTTCCATGACGTGGACGCATCGGGATGTCGGGGTATCTGAGCCCGACCAAAAACCCGATCATCAAACGAGACTTTTCTAGCCAATGAGAAACGAGTGACAAACCAGGTCGTATTCTTCACCTGGATGGCTAATTTCATTGAAATACAAGCCGTGCCTAGTAATGATTGGGACGGCCAGAAGTGCCGTTATTCAAGTCCCTGGTGATATCAAAGCCAAGCCTTCCTCCCCGCAATCTCGGGAGAATTGACGACGCGGGGCTCGGACGCGGGGTTGTAGCCTCTCCAATTGAAAAGCAGCGGCTGTGAACAGCATCTTGGCGAACAAGGGGTCTCATCACCAATTCGTATCCTGTCCGAGCCAGTTCGCCAAGAACACACAGGTAAATACGATCCTGTGAGAGTAAAATCGGTAAGATCTGCAATACTCATATATAGAATGCCTTGAAGTCAAACTCCAGTCGCTGGATTATCCTTACCTCTTAATTTGGACCTTTTCGCTCACAATGCATCTGTATAGGATTGCACTCACGTTTACGAGCCTGATGTCGGCTGTTTCAGCCCTTACGGTCAAGTCCACCAAACAGTGGACTATCGGTACCGATGTGCAAGGCTCCCAACGACTCAATGGCGTGAGCTATCAAGAGGATGCCCTCATTACCTATGGGAACCATCAATATGTCACCTTTTACGAAACTGCCCCTGCCGGGTATCTCAACCACTTCGTGAAGGTGGGACGCAGAAAGGTTTCGCCTAGTGTCGGTGATTGGGAGTTCCTTACACTTGATGACTATACCCAGAAAACTATGGATGGCCATAACATGATTTCTATGGGTATCTCGGGGGATGGAAAGATACACCTCAGCTTTGATCATCACGTAAGTTGAAACTAACACTGGAGATTCTCTCTGACTCTCGAAGGATGTCCCGATCAATTATCGCATCTCGAAAACCGGTATCGCAAAAGACGTTCCCTCGCAATGGACCTCAGATCTCTTCGGTCCTGTCGTCCATGAGCTTGTCGGGTCTCAAGGACCTTACTCACCACTGACATATCCGCGATTCGAGCCTCTGAGTAACGGTGACCTTCTGATGGAATTCCGAATTGGGCAGTGAGTACTGTCGTTGTATCTTCGATCGAGAGCTGACAGCTGTAGATCTGGATCGGGCGATAGCTACATCCATCGCTACAGCGCATCCACTGGGAAATGGCAGGCTTATGGAATGTACATCCAAGGTGACGACAACAATGCGTACATAAACGGAATAGATTACCTGGACGGAAAGCTGTATACCTCGTGGACCGTCAGAGAAACACCGAATGCTGACACCAACCATGGTGTTTATTTTGCCTATTCGAATGACGATGGCAAGACATGGTTCAATACGAATGGTACCAAGCTAGTGAAACCTATTTCAACATCTGATGACAGCACTTTGATCTGGGATGTTCCTCAGAACAGTCGCATGGTCAACCAGGAGGGACAGCTCATCGACACCAAGGGCAGGTTTCATATTCTGATGAGAGACCTGCTGTCGGGTGAGCATCAGTACCAGCACTATCTCCGAAAAGCTGATGGTAAGACCTCCAACCTCCATTAAATCGACATCGCTAACGCTTTACAAGGCACATGGACCAAGAATGCCATCAACCCCGCTGGCCTCAACGGACCCGATTTATACGACCCAAGAGGTAAACTTGCCGGCGACGCGAGCGGGGAGTACTTGTTCGGTATCCTCCCTGATCCCATGAAGCAATTGACTGGCATTTACGTCGCTACCGCATCAAAAGACTTCAAGGACTGGAAGAGTCTGGCTGAGATCCCGAATACTTCGACCGAGCCCCTCTTCGATAAGACGAGACTTCATGAATCAGGAATTTTGAGCGTATTTGTGCGACAGGCCGGGGGATTTCCTGATCGCAAGTTGCAAGTATGGGATTTTGAGCTTGACCTTTAGTCATATATGAGCCAACCGGCTCCTCCGCATGTTATTTCATTCCTGTAGATTATATCATTATATCTTCTTCCTGCAATCGCCTATGCCTCATCTCCGTGGTTGATTGCGGTACTGTTGGTTAGTGAAATATTACCTTGATGCCCGGGGCTTAGAACAAAGTTCCTTCTTGTTCAGAATTGAGTATTTTCTCCTTTTTGCTGAACTATAGGCTACTGAAAACCTATTGCTGCCTCGGATCTTATGTCAGATGCCGGAATACCCCGCTCCCAGCGGATCCGTCATCATTCATGACCAGATCAAACCACGTCTCATTTGTAAACAAGACTTTAGCGGGAGGTTTCATTTCTTGCCTTTCCCATGAGACGAACTTTACTCAAAATGCAGGCACTAATTCAGAAACATATGGCAAATGCCATCGCCCTGAGGAAACCAGCCTCTGCGCTTTCGTGGCGACCCGACGAGCCCTACAAGCAGCCTTTTTACAGGTGGAGCGGCATCGTGGATGAATGGCAGCCACTTCAAACATCCGAACCCTCACCAAACCGACCCAAAGCCACCAAGTTAGCTATTTACAGTTGGAACATTGATTTTATGCTCCCTCATGGCGACAGCCGAATGGACTCAGCGCTGAAGCATCTTGAAGAGCTGAGTCGCCAGCATCGGTCCGATGACAAGACAGCTGTTGTCATCAACATTCAAGAATGCGTGCCATCTGATTTACATCTCATCGGCGAAAAGAATTGGATTCGAGATGGCTTCTACCGGACAGATGTTGATACTGAGAATTGGGCTTCGGGCGCTTATGGTACAACGACGCTGGTCGACTGCCGACTTGATCTTTTGTCCTGCTTTCGAGTGCATTACTCAGCGACTCAGATGGAGCGCGACGCCCTCTTCGTTGACGTGGAGGCATCTGGTCAGAAGCTTCGATTTTGCAACACTCACCTCGAATCGCTTGCATTGGAACCACCACGCCGCCCAGCCCAGATGCTGCTCGTCGCTTCACATATGCACGCCGACGACGTCTCTGGCGCCGTTGTAACAGGTGACTTTAACGCCATCCAACCATTTGACAGAACTCTTCACACAGACAACAAGCTCGAAGACGCATACCTTAAGCTTGGGGGCACAGAGGGCGACGGTAGGGATGATAACGAAGGGTATACATGGGGACAGCAGGCTCTACCACAACTGCGACAGCAATTTGGCTGCTCACGCATGGATAAGGTGTTTTTCTGTGGTGATGGACTTAAGCTATTGGAGTTCGAGAGGTTTGGTGCGGATGTTGAGCCGGATGAGTCGGAGGAGGACCTTCGGAAGGATCTGGTCTCGCTTGGCTTTGAGAAGCCGTGGATCACTGATCATCTTGGAGTCAAGGCAGTTTTTGAGATTAAACACTGAACGCACGCTGTAGTTATGCATCCGTGCCGGTGTAGCTAGACATCGACCAACCGACTTCCCAACACCCGGGCCACCATCAAAACTTGAGATATAACGTGAACAGTGTTCGATATTCGTGAGCCCATTATGATGGAGATGTTTGAGAGGGTCGCATCTCTCAGGCACAATCGTTGTAGTGGTAGCATCCTCCACTAGCGATCTTACGGGGCTAGCTTGACCAGGTCTAGCGGGATAACCTCGCTGTCAGCACTTGTCAACAATTAGTTCAAGCTTTACAGCTGGTTCGCACTTCGTTCATGCGATCCAGCCAGTCAGAAAGAGCTTATACCGACACTTTACCTTGTCGTATTCGTACGTTGCCAATCTCTCTTAGGTATAAAGTCTTGAGGTTTGGCGAGGCGATCGCGCAAGACCTTTTCTCACTACCAAAACCTTGATATTGACTCTCGATCGCCATGGCAAATCTAGTGTTGGCGTTAGTATCGCGGCCTGCCATTGGTGCGCCGCTCATTTTGTTCGTGTCATACATCATATATCAGCTTTTCCCGAAGCCCTCCAACTTGCCTGACCTACCAATCATCGGAGCACGCAAAGGCGACTGGTTTCCCATTTTACAAGCCAAAATTCGCAATTCGCTCAATGTCAAGGCCGCGCTCAACTCGGCGTACATTCAGTACAGAAACCAGGCTGCTATTTTACCCTTGATCGACAGTGGAAACATTATCTACCTTCCTCGATCTGATACGAAGTTCGCCAGCGAGCAGCCTACCAATATGCTCAGCATGCACGAATCGGCACAACAACATTTGCAAACAGACTACACTACTGTGGACCCATCCCTCACACATGATCCTATCCATTTGGAACTGGTCACTACCACGCTTACCAAAGAGGTCGGCAACCTCATCCCAGATCTCGTAGAGGAGATTCAGCATTGCGTCAGCAAGCAGTTGGGCAACAGCACAGATTGGTCTGAAATATGCATAATGGAATCGGCGCAGAAGATGCTCAGTGGGATCACCAACCGAGCATTCCTTGGTATTCCACTTTGCCGAAATGAAGAGATGCTCAAGCTGGGCATCGCGTTCACCCAGAATATTCCGCTGTCGTCAATGATGATGAGGCTTTTCCCGAGCTTCGTTAAACCGCTGGTTGCGCCACTTGTGACCCGATCCAATAGGATTCACACGCGCGAGTTTGAGAAAATCCTTGAGCCGGAGATCAAGGCACGCTTGGAAGAGTACGATTCGCAAAATGAACACATCAAGTCCGGTCGGAACGATTACTTGCAGTGGTTGATCGAACAGGCCAAGGAGATCGGCAACCCGAAGAACTGGCAGGTCGGCGCGCTGGCTCAACGTGTTCTGCTACTTAACTTTGCATCCATTCATACGACGACGTTTGCAGTTACCCATGCTCTTCTCGACATTGCTTCGTCATCTCCCGATCTTGTTCTCGAACTTCGCGGCGAAGTAGAGGGCGTGCTGAAACAACACGACGGCAAGTGGAACAAACGCGCGGTTGCGCAGCTTGAAAAGCTCGACTCGGCAATTCGCGAAAGCCAACGCAAGAACTCCATCGTCTCAATCGGAGTTTCTCGTACCGTCGTAGCAGAAAAGGGCGTCACTTTCCCATCGGGTACGCACGTCCCCAAAGGTCTAAGAATAGCTGTCCCAGGGTATTCGGTGCTGCAGGACAGTGAGATCTACCCTGAACCAAAGACTTACAAACCACTTCGCTTCTACGATGCGCGGCAAAACGAGGCCGATGAGTACGTGAAGAGTGCGCGTAATGCTTTGCCGACTGCGACGCAGGATTTCTTGGTGTGGGGACTCGGTCGGAATGCTTGTCCGGGAAGGGTTTTTGCAAGTAACGAGATCAAAATGTTGCTTGCTTACGTTTTGCTCAACTACGACATCGAGCACTTGACTGAGCGACCGAGAAATACCTGGATCTCACAGAACAGGATCCTTCCTATGAAAGCGACGCTGAGAGTTAGGAGGAGAACTCGATCTTAGGTTGCCATCAATAATGGAGTATTGCAGATGAAGAATGCGAACACGAGAAGGATTCGCTTGTTGGAGAGGACGATAACATTCACGTGACACCGTGTTGTTTTCCTGACACGTCGGCTATAAAGTCCTTCCCCCTCCTGTTGAAGCGTCTTATGGTGATTTGATCATTCCATCACTCCTATAGTCGGTACTCTAGGGGAGGAAAACCCAAGGCCGTGACCCTTAGTTTACAATTATTTAGGTAAATCTAGTCTAAGCTTAGGGGGCTCTTTACTAAGTTTATTTTTAGCATTCTCTTTTTAAAGTCTTCTGTTTTCGAACTCGTCGACGGCACTCTCAAGTTATTCTTGCAACATGAATTCAAACTCCAGTGATAACTCCTACCTCTGGCAAAAGTCCCCTAGCGGCATGTAGGAGAGGTGATCGACGAGTGCGAAAGCTTTTACTGGCTTTACACTAAAGAAGGCCACGGCTGTTATCCTATCACTGCTTGCGCATCTTTCCAGGTCAAAACTTCTTCCCACGATTCTCATAGTCACGATATGGGGGCTCTCAAGAATGCTTGGGTCTTTCTCCGACACAAACACCCGACATTGGGCTCCCGTATCGAACGAGATGACGAGACCAGCACACCCAAAAGGGTCTACAAACCTTTTGAGAATAACGAAGATGTTGATACTTGGTTGAGCTCAACTTTCAATATCATAAGCACCGATAAAAGCGCGCTCGAGTGGTTCAACGATGATGCTCCCATTTTTACTGTTCCGACCGTCTACATCGTTCAGTCCAAAGGGGATGCCAGTCACCAAACCCTGTTCTTGCGATGCCCTCACGATATTACCGATGGTGTTGGTATTCTACAGCTTCTCAATCAGCTGTTTACTCAGGCTAATCGGTTTTATACACAGCCAGAAAATTATCCCTACCCGTTGCTTGACGCAGACCTTGGGGCAAGACTATCGCCGTGTCTTCGTATCGCAGCTTCTATTCCCGACCCCTTGTCCGAAACGCAAGTTCAGCGTTTCCATGAAATCTCTACCAATAATGGGGAGATGTACAACCATCCTGGACTGATGGGCTTGCCTCCAACCTCTTCCCCAGGGATCAAAGCCGAATTGAAGGCCAAGCGCATCGCTGTATCAGCCCCCAAGCGTATATCAGCGCAGATACTGGCTGGCTGCAAGACGTTTGGCCCTGGAGTCAGTTTAACTCATGTCTCCGTCTCAGCCCTGGCAATGGCCCTTGCTGAGTTCCAGTCTCGCAAGCAGGAATCGTACACTCTTCGCTATGTCGATCGTGCAATGCTCAACATCCACCCATTCTGCAAAGAACCGTTTGGCAGCCCTGATCACGCCGGCGCAGCGTATCACGCCGTCTGTTCACATGCTTTGGGCATTGACTTGGAAGCTCCTGGGCTGGCAGTTGGCAAAGATGTTGCAACGAAGACCTTGCCTCAAATAGCTACAGAAGTTCGAGACTTTTACAACAAGCACAAACCCAACTTATCGGTTGATATCCACGAAAAGGTTCTCTTCGCTCCTCTGACATTCAGATCCCAATTTCCCCCGCCTGGGGCAGATCCATGGTCTGTCTCAGATCCACCATTCTGTCCTGTTTCCCTCTCCTCAATCGGCAACCTGAGCTCTGTAGTGGCTGCATCCAATGAGATGATTGAGCTCACCAATGACTGGGTCGCCAGTCAGTCAATCATTACTGGTATTGTAATCTTCCTTGGCAGCTGGGACGGGGAGATTGGGCTTTCTAGTATTTTCAATTCTCAATTCCACAGTGAGGAGTATATGCAAAGGTTCTTGGAGTGTATCCTGAACCATGTATATGAGTTCTGCACACCAAAAGACTCCCTCGCCACAGACTAAGGAATGGAAAAGTTTAGATAATATTAGGATATCTTAGGGTAGTTTATGTTGAATCTGGTATACTGTCTTTTCGAGCTGCTTGCTCGATCTGACGCAAGTTTTGTAATCTTCTGATGCCATATAGGAGGTCTGAGAAGTGAGTGCTACAGGTCAAACAGGCACAGCTCGGGTCGGGCAGCAGAGAGGTCATAGAAGCACCCAAGTCGATGTTCTGAAGGATTATGGACTTGGCTGAATTGGCCACAAGACTCGATAGGAAACGTCCAGAATCCTATTGCGGTTTCAACTGCTCCACGAAAATGCTCTGCGGTCTTTTGATGACGTCTTCTTCCATGCTCTTGTAGGGATTCTTCCCATTTGTCCAGCTGTTTGCTCCATCCTTCGCTTTCGTGCTTCAAAAAGGCAACAGCCTCAGATTCACAACTGATTCGCGATTTGAATCTTTCAGTTGTGTAAGCAATCTTGTAGACACAAGACGTTGTCACTCTCAATTTCTCTACCATCTCCGTCCATCTTTGGTGTGGGTTGGTGAGGGCTAAGATGCTAGGAAGATCGAAATATATACTTTTAAGTACTTCATGTCCGATGAGTCGCGGATCCTGTTGCCTTGAAAAGTTGCCTCTAGCTCCTGCGACAGGAAGTGAGCAGCCGTACTGCAATAGGGGCTGGCGGTTAGCCGGATATTTGTGGGCTTCAGTATTGGCGAGGAATATTCTGTCCACAACAGTGTAGTGTATAAATGTGACACTTCGAAGCCGGGTCAAGACTTGGCGTAGCTGTTCTTCTGAAATGGCATACTGAGGAAGACGACAAAACTCGAGAGTGGAAGACAAAAGATCGCATGGGAAGGCTATGTGACATAAGCCTGCTCTGCGCGGGTCATGATTCCAAATGTCACTCGCAAAGTTTGCGAGCAGGGGCCATCCATCAATCTCAAAGGTATCTAGCTCGGGATTAAGGGAAAATGTCCCTGGCATGAGGACTTGATCTTTAGTGTAAGGTGTGTGAGGGGATGGCGGAACGTAGCTCAAAGCGCTTATTTGCGGATTGTGCTCGACGTTCTGCTCACTTATATCAAGTGAATCTATGGTCGAGGGAGACTTCCTGACGTAGAGACAAGGAAGAACCACGCGATAAAATCGTTGGGCGCTCGCACGAGACTCGACGCTCGTGCTGAATAAGGCGCTGCGCTTTGGTGCATAGTGCAAAAGAGTTTGGTATGGCCCTGTTAGTCGCCGGACTTTACCACTCATTCGACACCTTCTGCCCGTGGATTTGTTGATGGTGCATAGCTGAACTTTGATGTATCGCTCACACGTCAGGCTTTGCTCCCAAATCATCTCTCTAAGCTCTGTACTAAGCTTTGGGAACAAATGAAATATCGCATTAGAATTCGGAAACTTCGGGTTCAAGATACTCGGGAGTTCGCCAGATGGCTTGACCTGCGGGGATTGCTTGGAATCTTCCATGGCGAGGTCAGTTGTTGATAATGGAGAGAATTCAAAATCGGATCTGTTGGGCGTATTGCTATTCTTATACCCCAAAGGGCCAAAAGTTAATTTGTGCTAGAAGTGTTATTTTCTGTTGAGACTTGTGGCTGAGAGCTTATTCCGGCAGATAGAACTTAATTAATTTGTGAATCCCTGTTTACATTTCCAGTCAAAGTTTGTGAATCTGGGTTGGCAAATAATAAAGTGACATCTTTCTTTAGATAGAGTTGTAACATAATACTTAAAGTTAAAATATACATAGGGCATTGCATCTTACTTAATATTAACCGGGGCTCATTTATGCATGTGTCAGTCTGTTGCTCGATGTTGGTTTATATGCGAATGTTCCCAAGAGGACGATGACGTCTGGCACGGTTCGCGAGCCATCACAAAACGGGCCAATCTCATCATTAAAGGCAAAGGCGTGGCCAATGAGAATTTAGACAGTAATAATTGATAATGCCATGTCCTCATTCTTATTCTTGACTAGTGGTCTCAAGCCACCCATGAACTAAGAGAATCCTCCTGCCATGTTGAGCTATACCAGGCGCGCTGATCACCTACTGATTGGTCGCTGACATTACTCCACTAACCTCATTCTCAAAGCGATCGCATTCACTCAACCGAGTATACGATCGCTTTCAGCGACATGTGATATCAGTTACTCGGCAATGTGCTATTGCTACATGGGGTAGAAGAGGGGAAGTTGTTCATGTCATGTATATAAGACGATGCTCGACTACATATTGATCAGTCAACAAAGAGGTTCCATTCCTCTAAACATCATACAACCATGGAGACCTATCTCATTTCAGTACTCCTTACTCTTACGACTTTCTTAACCTTCTCAGTGGCTAGCTTCGATGGTAATATCAACTATGGAAGTCCCTCGCCTCGGCATACGCAGTTCGGTATCGATGTCGACCAAGTCCAGCGCCGTTCCTGGAAGCGTGGAAACGTCGCATTCCAGCCTGAGGAGCTGAACTTTACTCATGGCGTTGCATCGGGCGATCCATGGCCTAACAGCGTTATACTGTGGACTCGAATTGCCCCAGGTAATGTGTCTTCCGCCGATACCGCGCCGATTGATGGAACCGAACCGCTTTACAGCCACGAGACCAAGAAGTTCATAGAGGCAGATCCCAATCCTATCTGCTTGCACTGGAAGGTCTTTCCAGTCGGGAAGAAGGACTCAAAGTCAGTCGTTAGCAGTGGGAAGGCCTATACTACTGCGGATATCGACTACACAGTCAAGGCATGTTCTGATACCAAGGACAAGTACAGGATCTAATTGAAAGCAGGTCGAAGCCAAAGGGCTGAAGCCGTTGACAACATACAACTATCAGTTCACCGTTTGCGACTCGAAAAGGTCAAGCCCTGTCGGCAAGACCAAGACTGCCCCTCGGCCTGATGATGACGTATCGGAGATCAACCTGGCGGTCTTCTCATGCAGCGCATACTGTAAGTGCTAAAACACTCGACGGCCCACTGTAGTCATTGACCAGCCGAAGTTCCAGGATATTTTAACGTCTACGGCAATGCTGCCCGAAAGGATAATCACGACTGGGTTGTTCATCTTGGTGATTATATCTACGAATATGGCACCTATACACTATTCAAAGAGCGCGGCTCGATTCCGCAACACCCAACCTACTCGCTATATGACTACCGTACACGCCATGGACAGGTATGTAGCCATGTAGCTGCTGCTCTCCAAATCCTCTAACTCTATGTAGCACCGGACTGATCCTGACTTGCAACTGTTGGCCCAAAACTCAGCTTGGATTACCACTTGGGATGACCATGGTAAGGTTTCCCACTACGTACAAGAACTTTCGTTATTAATCTGGCCTAGAGCTCGCCGATAATGCTTATAGAGATGGATATGTCGACTTCTTCGACAAGCCGAATACCTTTAAAGGAGAAGGTCCGAAGGTCGCCACGGATGCTCGCAAAGCCAATGCTGTTCGTGCGTACTTCGAGTGGATGCCAATCAGACAGACTGACATGGACGATGGCCTACGTGTATGGAGGTCTTTCCAGTTGGGTAAGCTGATGGATCTTGTGATGCTAGACACAAGATTGTATGACCGAAGTAAAGGAATTGACTGTAAGTACTTTCTGAGCTCTCGAAAGTCCTTAGGTCTAACCTAAAGCAGACGTCAACGAGAAGTATATCGAGAAGATCAGCGACGATCCGAGTAGGACTCTGATGGGAGGCCGACAGGAGAACTGGTTCTACCGCTCCTTATCTGAATCCAAGGATAGGAACGCAACTTGGCGAGTGATCGGGAACCAGATCGTCTTCTCTCATATCAAAGGGGATACGGCTGGAGGGGGAGACACTTGGGATGTACGATTGCCACGCCCTCCTCTAATCAGAAGAGTGTGACCGCTAACTTTTAATAGGGTTATATCGCGAATCGAAACAGAACACTCAACCATCTGTATAAGAACAAGATTGACAATAATATCTTCTTATCGGGAGACAGTCATATGAACTGGGTATAGATCTTACCACTGTTCTTTTTTAATTACACTGCTGACTTTCACTAGGTATCTGACTTGGCCTGGCTGGGCACCAAGAAGTATGACCCCAAGACAGGAAAGGGTGCCATAGGGGCCGAGTTTGCGGGCACCGCCGTCAGTTCGTGGGGAACATCAGGCCTCAAGTCCATTGAGCCCGACGGAGGAAAGCTCTCTCGGAAAGCCATCGCTGAGAACAAAGAACTGTTTTGGCAAGAAGGATACTACCGTGGCTATTTTCACTTGTCTGTCACCCCGAAGAATGTCTCAGCTCAATTTTTTGGTAAGTCAAACAATCTTCCTTCATGAATGCTCACCAGGAGACTAATAGTGAGACAGGCTCACCATCCATTGCGACTCATAACGCTTGGGAGATCCCATTAGCTAATTTTACGGTTTTGGCTGGGGATAATCACATCCATCGACCGAAGGCTGGCATCCAGGCTGAGTCTGGAGCCCTGAAGTTTGGGAAAGTGAAACACACAAATTTGACGTTGAATACTGAGACCGGGATTTGGAAGGTTAAAGCCTTTGGCAACATGTACCTTAACCCAGAGCCTAGTTTCCTTGGTTCGTCCTAAGCTGCCAATAGGCTTCACGTAGTGTGGACTAGGCTTCAAGTTTGGTAACAGAGATAATGCAAAGAATTAAATTTATAGGGTGATACTATATACTATAATTGTCCCTTGTTGAAAGGTAGATTAATTGTAGCATAGGAGGCTGGCATGTCCATAGATATGAAAAAGCAACAGCTAACCCTTGTATTCTGTCACTTCAATCTCATCCTATCTCTCGATCAGTTGACTGATAATAGCACTTGTGAGTCATTACTTACCTCGAACTCTCCAGGGATAATCAGACCCATAATCGCTCGAGTCTCCATGGACTTATGTTCCTTGACATACTGTTTGTACTCATGTGCACCAGGACGAAGGACATTATCTGCCACAATATGGCTCCCCTTCTCGAGCAAATCTAGTGATTCAGCGACCTGCAGATCCCTGGCATACAAGTCTTCAACGTGATCCAGAAACAGCATATCCACACTTTCCAATTTTCCTTCTTCCTTCAGTCTTGTAAGCGAATCAGCAGCCTAACCCGTGATCACCTTTACGACATCTGATAATCCTGCTAGATCGACAAGGTTCATTATAATACCAGCGAAAACTGGATCGGCTTCGAGGCTCCAATATGCAGCATTGTTTGTAACGTCATGATTGTCCTTGTGTGCATTCCTCAACGCGTTCCCCAAGAATATTGCTGAGTAACCGACATGACCACCCAGCTCAACAAAGACTCTGGGATTTGTCTCAGCGATCAGAGTAGCGATCTTTTCTGCTTTGTCAGGGCCAATGTTGATCAGGAAGTCTCGCTGAGCGGCAAATTCGTCCATGGCTTCACAGATGACCAGGGGATTGTTGCGCATATTTGGGAAGTTTGGGTGGTCGTAGAGCCAACGTAGAAGAACAGCTTCGCGACCATCATTCCACTTGAGAAATCAGCAAGTCAGTGATTGAGCGACGATTTCAGATGATGGGCATACCTCAACGTATGCGTTCCCAAGCTCCTCCAGCTTTCGCATCGATGGATACTTTCCATATAGCTTCCTGCGTTCTTCCATGGTAAGTAGGTTGTAGTTGGTATAAAATAATGAAGAGACAGAGACCGGTGGAACATGTACGCAAAGAAGATGCCCCTTTTATTGTTTATTCAAGTTCATTGGGCCTAAGGTATTGTCATAACGCCTCATCTTTTCTTCAAACTCCTGCGAGGGGCCGAGGCATTGCAACGCAATGGCACGGACTCTTTCAAGCCTGGCTTGCTCATCGACGCGACTCGATACGAGATGGAATGCCTGATGGCAAACTTTCGACAGAAAGTCAAGCTCAATTGCGAGCCGCTGGAAATGATGTGGCGCCTCTTTGTACGACTTCACCTCAACGACGATGCGTTCGATCAGGCCGGCGATGCCGATCAAGTCGCCGATACTACCTGTGTCAGTGATCGTATTGCTAGGAAATGAAGGCAATTGTGGGATCATGGATAGTACCTATAGCCAAATGACATTGCACTAAGGCTTGTCAGGATGGAACCCCCCAATACGGACTGGCTTATCAGAGTGGCCTACAGAGCGCGACAATTATACGCCGTTTCAACGGCTGCATAGAAGGTTGTTTCTTACAAGCAAGAAGAATAAACTTCGCGAGACCAGGCAGAAGAATACCATGACCTGATCGAGGGTTGGGGCGTTCTTAGCCAATCATTACTGCAGGGTTGGAAATTAGTTTAGT
>JAAOAQ010000208.1:0-13349 GCA_013396025.1 Fusarium phyllophilum | reverse complement strand
ACATAGACAAGGGAAACGAAGTGAGGGGGTTAATGAGGTGTTTTGTGAGAATCAGATGTTCATGAGGACCACAATGGGTAGGGAAGGATGAGGTTCAAGTGTGATGGGAGGCGGATGGAGAGAAGACTAGCTTACCGAAGGAGGTGAAGTTTCCAAACATGGCAGCTGAAGCGCTTGTAGTGGCGCAACTAACAATGTAAGGTACCGCGAGATAGAATGCTTAGGCTATGGATGAAAGCTAGCTATGTTATGGGGTACTATGCTAAAGAGAAGACGACGTCAGCTTTGGTCCGGCGAGGTGTGACATAGTACAGAGCACATACAGTAGCTAGATGTTGATTGGGTACGAAGAAGCTGAGTGAGGGCCTCAAGACAGGTTGGTTATCGATGGAGGGAAGCTGACGGAGATGATGAACTGATGGAGAATAACTATAAACGATAAGACTTTTCAAGAGTGACCCAAAGGCGATACGCTAGCCAACAGCTATGAAACGGGCAATAAGACAAGAGTTCGTTAACAGAGACTCTACCAGACGATAGAGTTGAGCCTCTGGCGTGGAAAGGACAAAGTGCGTTGAGAGATGAAGCCTCAAAAGTTTCGGTGACTGAGATTGAGTCGAGCGAGGTGTTGGTCAGTGCCAAGATCGGCTCGGTCCACGCGGGAGCAGCCGCGGGGTTATCTCAATGCCTAACAAGAAAGCCAACCACAGGCTCTACCTTCTGAGGGACTAATTATCTCCTGCTGAAGCGATATGAGAAGAGGATATCAGTTGTCTTGTCTAGGTCACGTCGATGTTCTTGATCCATGATATGAGTGAGTTGGTGGTGCCTGGACCGAAGCCACCACCGCCTTTACCCGGAAAATGGACCCCTATTTCCGCGATTGGTCAGCTCTCGACTGTCTTCAATGCATCACCATGTGAATTCATGCTTCATGCAAGACCGGTCGGTTCTCATTGGTAATAGATGTTTGAGAGACACGACGAGAGCGAGTGAGCACCTGAGAAGTTGTTTCATGTCACTTCCTAATCTGGTCAGGGAACGCCAATGGAAGTGCTAGAATTGTCTTGGTGTTACAAACCACATACTTTAATTATGACAAGATCCGATGAAAGAGTGAAAGGGTGCCTGATATGAGGTATCTTATAACTTCAATTTCCCCAACACGAAACATAAGATTTAATGCTTGAAAGAAGAAGCTGAGAGAAAAGCCACTGTTTCTTAACTGCATTGAAAGTCTTCACCACTTATTTAATGTTCGCCTTAAAAACCTTAGTGAAGAATGATGAACCCTCCATGAACTAACATACCCTAGACCGCAGTATGTGATTCACTCACTAGGTTGACTAATTCGTTTTCCCAATATGAGTTTGAAGATCTCTCCGGATGGTCTCTAGAAATTTAATTATTACGCTGGGGATAGGTGTCTGAGTGCTTAGTGTATGCTTGATCCTAGATAATGCAACTGTCATGTACTGTAAGTCCTTACATGCGCTCAATTTTGATCGGGAAACAAAGGATCATGAGTGTAGATCTTCCCTTAGGTTTCTATGAATATATGGGTGTGACAATGCCTTCTATCATCCCTGGTCTTAAGGAACCACACGAAATACGGAATGCTAGGTAGGAGAAGAAGGCCATTCACTCGATATTCATCTCAAAGTTGAGTCTCAGAGAAGCATTCCAAATGGGAGAGTTTAGAAAGAAATCTGTATACTATTTTCAGGAACTTGTAACCCAGAGATTGTAATATTATCAGCTACGCACGTTCAATGGTGAAAAGAATATAAAAGTTCGTCTTCCAACTTTTTACACTGCTAAATAATGTTCTCATCCCAAAGGACCACATAGAGCTTTAACTATATATTGTTTAAAAGTAGTATTAGTTAAGTCTAATCATAAGCTCAACCCTGGTGTTTCATAACGTTCTTAAATCAGCATCTAATCTCATAAACGAAGCATACAGGAGTTTTATGGAACTCTTCAGGATGTGTTCATACTGAAACTCCCATTATAGTCCCATTCGTCTCAACAACTTACCCGACAACCCGGTAAACTCCCAATAGACTGGTAAAGCTCACGATTCTTTCTCAAGACCATCCCTGGAATGAAGGATGATCTCCATGTTTAAGGTTACGGTATGAAAAGCTTTAGCGCCTTCGCACGCCATCAACTTTATTCCGTCCCATGCTGGTTACTCAGCGGAACTCGACATTACGGACAGATGTTCTATTTCGGTAATCGATAAGCGTCGCTAACAGAGGCACAGACAGATTTTAGGTACGAGAAACGGTGACAGTCCGAGTCAGGCTCGAGGCAAAGGAAGCAAGGGAAGTGGGCGGTTGTGGCCCGGAACATGGGCCTAGGAGCGGTAAGTCAAGGGATGCCTGAGCGGATGAACTGATCCAAGCAAGGATCTTGGGAGAGGGAGGTTTGAAGTACAACGTACTGTAGTATTCAACGTAGATGGCACATGGATTGATAGTGCATGAAGAAGGATTAAACCAGCTGTTTTCTGCTGACCAGCCTAATCTATCTGGCGATCCAACCCTGTTATGTTTCCTAATGCTGAGCCGTTGGGCTGATTTGTTTGGTTTCCTGTGTGTGATGGTGTTGAGAAACTGTTTGTGTGTGGTAGCGGTGGTGATAAATATGCCGTCTGTTATTACTTTAGAACTAATGCCGGTATCTTCCCAAAGGAGACACCTTTCAGGTACGTTATGCAGGTACTATGCACGTTTATTGATTAGTTGCTAGCCAAACAATTCTCAGGAGGATGAAATTTCCAGTCTGTCCTGTCTGTCATTTTGTTCTAGAGTGAGCTTTGTTTCGTGGGATATGGATTTTGCCGTGCCTTGTCTTCCACGTTCTTTAGCGGGGCCTTTGGCTAACTTTAGGTGTGATGTACCGGGCTCGGCGCGTTTGCTGGCGGGAAGGGCCATAACGGGCAGGGCCACAGGGAGAAACGGTGGTGGATGTTCAGGTGTCTCAGGTGGCCAGGTACAGGTATCAGTAGCGCTCGGGCGCTAACCAGAATAACTGGACCTAACTAACCTAACCTTTACTTACTGCTCGCTGCTCCTGCCAAGATGATTGACCAGGCCCGGGCTGGAATCTGGATCAATCCCCACCTGAAATTCATCTCCTTGCTGAGGCTCACTCACCTAAATCCGCTTCGGGACTTCTTTTTCCATCAACAACATTCTGTATTATACGCGCACTATGCAGCAACACGATCGCGATGCGAAGCAGCCCACGTTGCCGAGACCGTTTTTTAATTACGGCGTTAAAAGCGACCAAGAAACAGAAACAAAAAGAAGCAAAAAAACAAATGGAATGATGCCGCATGTGGGTGACATCCATCCTTCTAATTATTACGACCAACTTCCACTCTACTTGGAGCTTGGATGTCATGCCGACGGGGAAACACCCGCCTGGAACCTCGTGACAAACGTAAATGCAAACATCACACAAGTCCACGCAAGCCAAGAGAGCCAAGGCGTCCCAGAAGTCTGGGATATCAACCTTGTTTATGTTGCTCCCATCGGATCTTTTGTTTGCTCCTCGGATACTAGACTGGCTAGGACGGTAGGACCTGACTAGTCAGGTAGGTAGTGAAGCTCAGACAGCGTGGGGAGGCTGTCGTGCTTCAGATCTGTCGCAGGACAGGGTATCGCTCCTTGCTACAACGAACCCATGTCTACCGTGGTCCGTACTTGAACTGATGTATAATGTCAGTTGTAGTATCTGGAAACAGCTAAAATGCTAGTAAAGGGTAAAGGGAGTTCATGGTAGGTCGGCTCGGTACCTTGATGTTAGGTTGACCACCCTCCCACTCGGGGCAATCATATTGTCGTTTCATTCTCTCTCACACTTTCTGTTTTTTCTTCCTTTCCTTCTCTGTGTCTGTTTCTCTTGGTGTCTTTTCTTGTTTTGCGCCCTCTACATTCTCTTGTCGTACCATTATTCACTCATTCTCGTTTCTCACCACGGTAGTTGGCCGTGATATCTACATTCTCTTACCTTCATTACATTGGCAAGGTGACTGGGTCATCCATCTACATGCATATTGCCAGAAAGTAGATGGCCACAGGGGCCCTATGTTAAGCTTTTGCTCATTTATCAGACTTTTTACCTCTGTTCACGGTTGGGCCAGGCTCCGACTCCAGCTCTCACTAAAAGCGACTGGCATCGCGAACGTTTCTGGTCGAGGATGTTAGCCCTCCGAACACGGGCTTTGTTCAACTTTTTATTCGGAAGACAGTATGCCGGCATACCACGAGAAATCGAGACCAACCATACACACTCGCTCGAAGAACGAGCACCCGTGGTGATCACTCAGACGAAGATGGAGTCTCGTTATGTGGTCATCCCCGAGCCTACCACCATCGTGGTTACATACCATGTCCCAGCCAACGCTACAGAGAACACCGACGGCGTTGAATTGCCGCCGGCTTCAACTGTGCCTGCTGCAGACCTGACATCTGTTCCTGCAGCGGATCCTGCTGTAGATACCCCAGTGTTTGCATCATTGATTGTACCTACAACGCAAGAGGTCGAGCCCATTCCAACGACTGTACCTGCAGCTGGAGGAGAGGCAGCACCTGAAACTAGTGACGCAAATCTAAACGAGACGACGACAGTCCCCATCGAACCGATTGCTCAGCCAACTTCTCAACCACCCGCACAGGAAACGCCCCAGGAACCTCCAGTGGTTGATGGTCCTGACCCGGTAACGACACCTGTTCAGCCAACCACTGAAGAGCTGCCTAAGGGAACACCAGAAGATGCTCGATTCACAGACGGACCGGATCCGGTAACAACACCCGTCCAGACAACGACGCCGCCGTCACAGGAGACACCACAGGATGCCCGATTGATCGATGGACCAGACCCTGTAACGACCTCTGTTCAGGCGCCTAAGGATACTCCAGAGAATGCTCGACTTATATTCGAAACCGAGTCTTCGTCATCATCCTCCTTATCCTCGTCTTCGACATCTACTTCGGAGGTCCTCCTTTTTGATACTGCATCCTTCACCTTCACTGGTCCTCCATCTCGGTCAACGACCCTCCAAACCCGACCTGGAACCAGAACTGCTTCCTCCGCTACTGAGACTACTGAAGCATCTGATAGTTTCGTTTTCGATGATGGTGAGACGAGCGCTGACGGGGCTGCGCCGGCACTCAGTACAGCGACTCTAGCCGACGGAGGCCTTACGACCATCGGCCTCGGTGCCACTGCTGGAAGCGACCATGCCTCGAAGACCGAAAGTCCTGATTCAGCTGTCAAAAAGGACTCTGACAATGCAGGCCCAACTCCAGTCGTTGTAGGCAGTATTGTCGGTTCTATCATGGGATTGTCGTTCTTGGCACTTGTCATCTTTTGGCTCATCAGGAGACGGAGACAGCAGCGTCGAAGGAGCACTCTTCTCACCCCGCTCGATTTCCCTCAGGGTGGATCTGGCAAGGAGAAGTACGAAATCGACAATCATTCGCTCGGTCCAACGCCTCGCTCTGTCAGAGTCGCTGCTGCTATGAGCGCCAATGCTAAGAAGATTGGTCAGCGTTTCCGACAGTCCATGAGCTCTTCTCATGTCGACATGAGCCGAGGAAACTCTCAGTTCGGCGCCGAAAGTCATAGCGCGTCTACAAACCGCGCCCCTAGCCGAGGGAGTGCAGCTCCTGGACAACAACAGGGATGGTGGTCACGACTTATTGAAGAATCAAGCGTCGTGGATCTGGCAGCAGCCCCCCCTGTGCCTGACGATGGTCATGATGGAAGACGAACTCATAGCCCCAACCCTTTCTCTGATGCCAACAATATTTCTGCAGCGCCTCGTGGGGACTCATATGGTCGCGGTAGCGTCTTGCCTCACGGTTCTCTTGTGCCACCCCCACTTGCCCCTGCTCGGCCTCATTCTTTGGATAACCCGTTTGCCGACGAGAGTTCCAGCTTGTCTCCTGACCCTATGCAACCGCCACCGATGGCCTATAGAGAGCCAGTCGATCAGAGGCAAGGCCCGACCATGTCGCGGAACCTTACACCTCAATCGACGGGTGACGGCGTGAGGCTAAGGCCACAGGAAGTTTGGCGCGGCAACGTTCACTCGAACCCCTTCGACTTGGAGCTCGACGGCCGACACATGTCCAGCATGGGGCACATTCAAAATATGCCACGCTATACTGCCGCCAGCTCCTTCTATAGCACAAACCGCCAGACTGTCAGACATTCTCGGGCTGAGAGTTACACTTCACGATATACCAGTGGAGTGAGCGATGTTAGCGAGTGGCCTCCTGTGCCTCCTCAACCTCGTGTACCCAGTATCTATGGCCGATACGATGGATCTGACTTTCCCTCCTCACCTCGACACTCCCGAAGTGAGAGCGACGGCAATATCCTGAGACGACAAACCGGCCAGGCGATGTGAACCCTCATAGCAGGGACACGGAAATTCACTTCGTTCCTCTCGGCGGAGGACCAACATAGTGGTTCTCCTGGGATACTCATTGGCTCGCTGTAAGACTTGGGGGGAGTTTAAAATAGAAGATGGATAGGTGGTGTTGATGTTTGATGTCAGCGTTTATGCTTATGATACCACAGAACTAGGCTTTTCTCCTTCTTTTTCTTTAGAAGAACGCACACTGCGTGAGGTGTCGCTAGAGTCAAAATCAGAAAAGCTTGCTATGCTCCGCCGAGACTTTAGTTTTATACCACTATTAATACAATGTGCTGTTTGTGTCATTGTGACTATGCGTGTGAATGTGAAGGCGCTCTTGATTGACATTGCATTGCATGATTAGGTTGTGGGTGTAGTGTAGTGTTCAACCGTTGTAATCTATGGATGTTAGTAATGAATGCATCGAATACGTGGTGCTTCCACTTCTGGCAGGTTTTGGCAGCCATTATTGAACCTCTGATCGAGTACATGTCTCGAAAGTACTGCTGAACCCCTCTTCAATCCACATGATGCAGTCTATCCAACCAAATAACACGCTTTTCCTATCCCTCGGGAATTCATGACATCAGACTCAAAACTTACACTTGTAGCATTTCGTTTAGTGATTGGCTCTAGATGGTCAAAAATTGGGTCTTTAGGGCGCGAAACAGACACGACGAAGCTACGCGCCAGCTCTTTCGCGCGTAAATTGCCCGTCGCACGCGCGCTTGGACACGGATTTGCGTGGAGGAGAAGGTTTTTTCCTCACTCGTTTCGTTCCACGTGCAGGTATTTGCAGTCGTATGATCAACATTCTCAACGACTCGGTAATAATGTGAATTTTGAACTCGAAATAGTTAGATAGGTAGGTACTAGTAGTAAAATAAGATGATAGTCACATTGTCCATAAGCCGTTCCATCAATCCATCCAGGCAGTGCCTCCTATTCTCCTGAACCGGCCCATAATGTAATCTGTTTTAACAGTTCTTGACCTCAAACAAGATAAAAGAAATCAGCCGCTGGAAAAAAAAACTGTCCTCCTGGTCTCGCTTGGTACGAGACGTGGTCTTCGATGACCCCCTTGAAAGACCTTCTTTCATGCCATTGCCGTTTATTCTATAACGCCGTCGCAAATAATGGGAAACCCAGACATGTACAGTGGTGTTACTATACGCCACGGTTAATCGAGGCCAATTCCAAATAGTGAAAAAAAAAAGTGCATGCGTGAGTGTCACAACAAGTGCTGTCATGGTATCATGTCCACAAAGAACTCGGATCATAATCACACCGCTTCCCCAACCCTTCGATCAGACGCTCAGTCGAAGGTGAGCCGCCTTTGGGTGCCGCTCACAGGTGTCCTAGTTGCCGTGATTGAGATTGGTGTTTTGAAGGGCTTTTGTGCTGGGCTGGGTGTGATATTGACAAATTCGGCAAAGTCGAAAGCTTGGCTGGGGGTGGTTGGGAAGAGGTTACCCCCACCAGGCGTCATCATCATCGATGAAGGTAGATCCATCTGCTTGTTCTTCTGGGGAGGGGTTGATGGGGGCTCCATTCGTGTTCGAGTTGAAGTTCTGACAGCTGGTGATGGCGAAGCGGCGAGGTAGAGAAGTAAATCTGCTCCCTCCTCACCAGTTTTGCCATTGGTCCCTGCACTGTTCTCGCCCTTGTTCCGTTTGCTAACAGACCTGGTGCGCATAGGTGGCGTGCGTGGAGGAGACGAGCGGATATTGGTAGGGTTGAATGAGTGGATGGGCAAAAGATCGTCATCGTCATCGGAAGGTGCAGCAAAATTGGGTGATGTCAGCTCACGACTCATCAGACGCTGCTGAAAAAAGGAGACATCGGGTCCGCCCGAGGTAGTAAAGTGTTGTTGCCGCCTGGGCTTGAGGGGAGAAGATCGTGTTAGTTGATGCGAGTTCTTCCATACACCATTACTGCCAAAGGACTTGTGTGCCGTAGGGGAAAGTCGGAATCGTTTGCTAGGACTCGATGATACATCGTGAAAGGAGGCGAGGTATGTGCGCTTGCGGTGTCCCGTGCTGCCGTTGCTGGAGCCTACCGCATCGGAGAACAGGGGCGCTTTGAGGGGAGAGCTCATGAGGGCTCGGGAAGGATAAGGGAGATCGGATGCGCTTGATGATGAGTCGGAGAGGACATCTGTCGGTTCGGTCAAACGTTTCCTTCGCATCTCCTCTTCGATTTTCGGCTCGATGGAGTCGAGTGTGAGGTCTTCCCAGCCATGCTTGGTTTTGAATTTTGCGAGGGCGAGGCGGTTTTGCAAACGTCGTGCAATCTTAAAGAGTGGAAATGTCAGTCAATGCTTGCCTCATCAGGAGTTAAAAAGAACAGGTTGATTTTTTACTAGTAAAAAGTCAATGGATCGATTTACTCACCTTGCTCACTTCTGCACGCTTGAGGACACTGTCGACGACATCTTCGGGCTGCTTCTTCCACGGCGAAGACATGATGCTTCTACACTTGCACTTGTGCTCTACTCTGCTCTGCTGCTAGGGGCAACCGCCGTGAAAGCTGAATTAAGAAGTCGAATCGATCGATGTGTTGTGTAAAGTGGGAAAAATAATATTGGCGGATCTTTGTGAAGGTTTGTGTGTCGAATGGCAAGAAATCGAGTCGTAATGGTCAAGGAGTGAATTGTGGTGAGTGGTGGTTGAAGTGGCTTGGGTGCGTGAATGAAGAATCCAAAGTTAAGTTGGAGAGAACTGAGCAAGCAAACGCAATCTCGAGGGACCGTTACAGTTGAGTACTGTACCTTATGAGCTGGAGCCTGCTAACCTGGTCTTAGTGGCACGCACTAACACTGCAGTTGCCCGTCATTAGGTACTGGGTACTTTGACCTTGAATTGGTGTAAGCGGACCTGCCCCGTGAGGGGCTCGTGCCACTACGGCCGGGTAACGACTTACAGGAGAGGAAGAGCTGAATTGAGCTGGGCTGGAAACTTTAGGGAACTTAGTTTGGCTTCTTTGTTCACAGACTCGAACTCCTGGAGCTGTTGGATCTTTGTTTGATCAAAGGTAGGTACTAAGTGTGATAACACAATGATGGTCTCTTGTTCTTTACATTTGTATCTACACTTGATGTTCATTCGACGAATCACTGAAATAGAGAGACTGTCAACCTGCACCATCGTCTGATCAGATCAATTAACATGAGATCCAAGACGTCAAGGAGCTCTTTTCAGTAGCCGGTCGCTGGGGTCACCAAGTAAATTTGGTCGCATTCCTCTGGAAACGAAACCCGAGTTTGCTCGCTAGGCTCGATCTGCCCTGGAAGTTTTAATTAGACTTGTACCTGGTACTTGGGTACTTTAGGAAAATGTATTTATGCATGCACTTTGCACACGAATCTCAGCCAATCAGATGCTTCAAATTGACCCTTTCTCACTCGATCTGACGCTGCTGGGCCAGCAAATGGACCCATTTGGCGTTTCCCAGCTCTCTCTGCTAGAGGCTTCAGCCAGCCTCAGGTTTGAGGTAGTTCATGGTATGGATGCGAGAAAGGCTACCTATAAATTCGGTAATGCCTTTTGATAGGCTTTTCATGACAAGCGAAATGCAAACCCCTTAAACAGATCAGGCCAACACAAGCTATGGTCTCTACATTTGTCAAGTCTATGAAAGCTTTATACAATGCCAGTTTCCTTAGGCATACTGGCGTCAGCCTTTGTCCAGGCTGAACAAACTCCTTTGTTCTGTAGTCCATTGCTCGGTTTGATTGGCTGCAGATTCTCCACGGCCTGACCAAACTTGGTCAATAACTGCATGCAAGGGACCGGCTGACGGAGTATAAGCTCGGCCCTATCTTGTTTCCTCCACCTGTCTGAAAAGGAGTTGATTGATTGATGATTCTTTGTTATTTTCTCTAGACTCTTCCCTGTTTTCGCCTTTAAACGAACCATGCCCTTGACCGAATGTACTCAGCAACGATGTGCTCGAACATCTGGTAAGCTGATATGAGGAGCTTCAACAGCGAGTTGTCTCTTATCTCTTGTCACTCATGATGACTGATAAGATGGGCTATGACGATGAATAGGGGTGAGGGCTTACATTTTTGTTTACTTCTATTTTGCGAATGCATTGACCAGGTTATCAAAAGCTCTGTTACTGGTAACTCATAAGTCTCGTTATGCTGATTCATACATGCTCTCCTTAACAATTTCGTTTATTGGATAGCTCCATAGCTCACGTTTGTTGATAATTCAGCCAGCCAATACGACAACACCAATCAAATTCCATAAACATCCACAAAGTCCATCAAAGGAAACGATCTGTAAGTCGACTGATGGCATTACAACGCAATGTCAATGAGAGTTTACAAGAGAACATCGTTACTCAAATCGAAAGCGGGGGATCCGAACTCTGATTCCCAACTGCGTCAAAAGAGAATGTGAAAATGCCGACAACACAATTTATTCGGCTTGCATGGGAGTCGGAGTCGGCGTCGTGCTCCCCGACGAAGTTTGTTTGCTTCGGTAGGTCTCAAGGGATTTTATCAATCTGAAATGGCGAATTCACAAGTCAGTATCTTGCCTACGAGCTCAGGCAGCGTCTTTGCTTTCAGACCAAGCTAATATGTAGGTAATACACCCACGTTATTCCCACAACACGAGGCGTTGTCGTCAGTTGGCCATCATCGTATTCATCAGCTCACCCTCCTAAAATGGATGTTGTTAATGTTCCCCTCATATAAGCTGCATTTCGCATACGTGGACTTTTTTTGCTTTCGGTTGATAGTCGCCCGCCATTATTAGCATATGATAATCAAGTCAGGATGCAGGGCATTTCTGCAAAGTTGCTCTCCCTTGATCAATTTACTTCCCTGTTTACCGTGATGTGGGATCTATCGGCTTATGGTCTCGGAACAGGATAGTTTTGAGTGAGGAGATAAAGTATCACCGACATTATTCAATTGGTGTTGCAGTGGAGGGGTCAAGGGGGACATGGTGGTTGGCCTTGAATTAACCTCGAATCTGAAACGAGATAGCCAAGGTCTGTACAACCACCATCTCGAAAATGGGAGAGACCTTGAATCCCATTGATTCAATCAATCACTTCTGAGATAGAGTGTTCTGTGTAATGCGTTGGCTAGTCTGGTTGCAGGCGCTAAAAGAACTTCTGCATGGCCTCTCAATCATGGATGGCACCATCAATCAACTGGCTCATCCCCTGGAAACACCCACCAACAACAACAGTCTTTACATATGTTTAACGTGGGATCTTGAATGGAATCGCAATTTCGTTGGATGGTCTACTATCGGCGGCGGCACGGGATGGTCCCGCCTACCTTAGACAAGGCCAGGGGCTGTACTATATTATCTCGACGTCATCAAAGTTGAGGGTTGATGGTTTCAAAACAGCTGCGACTTCTGATATAGTATTATATTATCAAAGGATTGCGCGGTGAATATTAGCCGAATGCTACGATCGCCAGCAAAGTTGATGGAACACCAGTGCCTAAGCGAAGACATTGGATGCCATTAGCTGCTCTAACTAGCTCCTGGGATCATCTCAAAGGTTGAGTTCCCGCTGGATGCGGCTGGTTGAATTCAATATCAAGCTCCACTGAACTTGTGGTTGTATGCAACTTGGGCCTCGCTCAAGCCCACATAGATTCATTCAGTCGGCAAATGTAATCATCATCCCGCAGGGATAGATCTAAGCCACTCGGTTAAAATAACATATTAGTTTTTTCCTCTTTTACGCAGAATAGACTCTGTTTTTCCTGTAACTAATATTAACTCTTAATAAATAAGCTATTAGATATATAGTTTTATTTATGATTTGACTATCCTGATTCTTACAGGTATATAATTAGATGCTGTGTTCTCTTTAATGTGACTGCAGCAGAAGATATCCCCCTGTCTTCTTAGATCCACCTAACCCTTTAAGTCTTGAATTAATAGAAATGGCTATTCTGTTAGCTGAAGGAAGGATTCCCTTTCTTCTAAGAGGAAGGGATTGTCATCAATGCTGTGAATACAAGAACTGGCATTTTAATATTGAGAAGCTATCTGCAGAAGACTGTAAAGAGCTCGGGGGAAATATAGATAAAGATCTCCTTCTGAAAGCCCACATAGATCACGATCGCTTTCAACTCGGCACGTTGTGAGTCTTGGCCCATCTGTGGCCTGCCCATAAGCTTACAAGGATGAGTCTGGGACATTTTGATACTGCTGGATCGACCTCAGTTGATCAACAGAGATATGTAGACAGATACTGTTGGAGTATAACGTCTCAATGTTCCCGATGGGTTATCATATCATCCATTCCATCGCTGCCGTCTTCCGTCTTATGTGTCCGAGAGTGATTCAACCTCGCTCTTCGCTCACTGCAAGCCACCATCTGGTTGAGCACGCTTGCAACGGCCGCAATAATAAACCGCATCGCTGCAACCCACCAATTCCAGCGGATCCCCCGGCCCAAGCTTGAGCACATCCTCGTTCTCGGCGAGTGCATTAGCAGCACCAGCCACTTTTTGCACGTCTTTGGATCGGTTGTGGCCGTCTTTTCGTCCAGTCCGGCCATACAGAACATCTTCCGTCATCTGTCATCACTTGCTGAGTGTCTAGGATCCTAATAAAGATATCCATCCTTCTCCGTTCTCCGTTGAACAGGGGTGGAAGGGGACATTTGAGTGAGGGTTATCTTTTCCAAGGCAGTGAAGAAGATCCTGGGAAACGAAACAGTGGATTTCCTTCCATTCAATTCATTTCCATGTTATTTCTCTGTTGGTCCTTCCAGAAACCACCTCCATCTCATATTAGGTTCTCATCTCTTAAAATTCTGCGCCTTTCCTTCCTCCTTCCTTTTCCTTCGATCGACCAAGAGGAAGTCAAGTCAACTGTCAATTGGAACTGTCGACAACTGACAGCTTCCACTCCTTCTATTCTTG
>JAAOAQ010000207.1:0-111570 GCA_013396025.1 Fusarium phyllophilum | reverse complement strand
GTGGTGGCGGTATTAAGTTTATGAGTCAGTCACAAGGGTAGAAAATACACTTCAGGTTTAACACAATAGTGCGGCCCTCCTCTAGATTCTCTCTGCTGTCGACATAACCCCCTCCTGTACTGTTCTCTTCTGTACTACTAGGATATTCGTAGCTGTCTTCGCTGGCATCCTCAGTGTCATCCTCAGTGTCGTCCTCAGTGCCGCCCTCAGTGTCCTCTTCGCCATCCTCTTCGATATCATTTTGACTCTCGCCTTCGGCCTCCTTTTTGGTCGCTGCTGTCCTCTCTTCTATCTTGGTCGGGGACTCAAGGTGGACGTCTTTGTCTCCCAGAACGACCCAGTTTGTCCAACCCGAACTAACAGTTTCAGATACTTCCCATCGGTTTCCATCTGTATTGGCGATGATAGTTGCCAACCACTCCAACTCAAAGTTTTGAAACAGAGATTGAGCTTTTGGAGGAACGGCAAGTCCACGGCGAATGGCTGCTCGAGCAGCTGTCATAAATGCGACGGTGCCAAGCTGAACAATGGCTACAGACCAGTGCATGTCTCGAAGTCCCACAAATTGTATAATATATCCGGAAATGCTGAGGAATGCCCCGAGTGTTATTTTAGATGACCGGACTGAGTTCTGCAACGACGAAGTCGTTTTCTTGTCCAACGCCTTTTTAAACAACTCTAAGATCTGCAATGGCACGTAGCAAACGACCTCAACAGCTCTATCAACAACTGAGACCTCCAAAGATTTTTTGAAATGGTTATCACGACGAGATGTTACAACCTCTTTTCTGGCTGTATTAGAGAAGATCCCGAACGATTTGAAAACCTGATCCCCAACCGTTACTTGCCGTTGTAACCAAATTGCGTAGGCCTCATAGTCAGTTCGTGGCTCTCGAGCCTCCTCTGCGGTTCTCTTCTCGACAACGTCAGCACAAAGCAGGAGTCCTGTTACCAAGATAATTGTGCCACTCGCTGTGCAGGGAAACGCGTAGTTCGACACAGGGTTGTTCTCCTCCTGGGGAACTTCATGGTATGAAAGTATGTCGCGAATCCAGCATATACCAAAACTCCTACTTGGAGGAGGGTGCCCAAGATAGCGGTGATCCGTACCTCGCGCCGTTTTTGTGGGTGTACGTTAAGCGATATGTTAGGTGCTGAGGTGGACCCGTTATAGACGATGATGGCTTTGTCTACTTTTTTCCGATTTTCGAGTTCGATCTCAATAGAATCTGCCGGACCGCATTGTTAAGCTGGCTTTGTCCATTCAATCCAAGTAGTACACTCACTAATCATGGAGATACGCTCGTTCGTCCCCTTCTCGCATTCAATACTCGCCTTACCTTATCTGCGGGTTAGCTCCCTTATTCGATATATGGGCTTGGACGTACTAGTTGTTAAGTAGCCAGCTTTCTCGGCCTCTTCAACAGTTATACACTCGAAGTCAAATACTCCAGTAGGAGAAGCAATCTTCTCCGAAGATTTGGGTATCAGAAGAATAAACTCCCACATTGGAGGTGACCCAAGGCTCCGGACAACCTCAGAACCATTCCATAGCTCACATACGTCATCAGAAGTTGAAGACATTAGCTCGACCTCTGCAGCTGCCAGGTTTTCTCTGGCTCTACCAATGATCGCCTTTAGCCATGACGGTCCTCCGACTCTAATAGCACTGACGATAATCGTGAGGATTCCAAGGGGTGCCATAGCAAGAGTAAAACTATCAGCCCAGCCAGTGGCCTGACTCATGAACTGCATAGTAACTCGTTCTCCGAACAGGGCGATAAGTCTGGAGTACAAGTCAGCACTGTTGACGCGCCACAGAGCCTCGACTTACGGTGCCAAGTCTGTGAATAGATTGTTGGCGAAGTCATCACCGAAATCCGTGGCCAGACATGCTGGGATAACTAAAAGAGTTATCGCCAGGGACCATGGCGGGATCTGGCAGGAACTCATGTCAACAGCGAGGGATTGACCTTGATACCTTTCCAGAGTGATTTTGGGTTATTATTGTCGATCGCTCTTTTGCTCTATCAAATTCAAGTGGGCAAAGCGTTGTGGATTATTTATCGTTAGATTTGAAAGCGGTCAGTTCTAGCTGAACTAAGAAAAATGGTTGAGTACAGGAAGTTGGGTCATGGTTAAGCAATGTAATTGCCTTGAAAAAACAGGGTACAGGACTTTTTATTTAGGGTGGCTATCTTATGGCCAATGACGAGATGTCTTCAAGCGCTACGGCTTATTTGTGTAACATGCATTTCTTCCTTGCCAACAGTAATATCGAGGCCCTCGAACAATATGCCTTGCCAAGCCGAATAGTGATATTAACACTTTGGGATAAGAGCTACACTGAAGAAACTGAAACAAGCTAGTTCACCACTGAGTTACTTCAATATGCCTTCCTCCACAATTCTTTTCAGGTCTTGGTTCATTCTCACATAGCCCTCCTGTAGCTCGTTCAGCTTCCCCGCCGCCGCAGCTATCGGTGCCAAGATGCCAGAAAAACGCTCTCCTTGCGTAAATCGGGTCGACCTTCCATCGTCAACAGCCTCCAGGCGGCACCAGTGCTCCGTATCAAAGATAATTGGCGTCAAGATACTGCCGTTCCATCGAAGTTCTTTTTCAGGCTGTAGCACCGATACAACATTGGTGTATGTCTGGGTCTTTTCGATCGTGATAGTCTGTTTGCTTCCAACAGCAAGCTGATTGTGTGGAGGTTGTACTTCAATCGATGTAACAAAAGTATTCCATTTTGGCCAAGACTCCAAGTCCATCAACACGCTCCATACTTGTGATGGAGGCGCCGCAATGGTGATAGATTCTTGAATTTCGCGCATTGTTATTGTAATTGATTGGAGCGGCCGCCTTGCAAGATGGCGATTGTATTCTAAGTATGGAAAAATGAAGTTCTTTGTGCTGCTGGAGCTATCAAGACTCTACAAAGGGCCTCATATATATATAGAGTTTCTAATTTATTGTCTACTCAGTTTTGAAGATGTCATGGCTCGCTCCGTAAGGCGGGACGGTGTGTATGAATGGCCGATGCGGGCTGTTTCAGCTATGTCGTAAACGAGTTCGGGGGTTTATTCGTCCGCTCAAGTTGTCTAGTGCGTCAAGTCTACCCGAGCATCTGGCATCTATTGTCCCGGTGCAACAACAACCCGCCTCATGCAGCAATTAGCATATGCTTTGATACTATTTTCTCTTGCTTTCAACCTCAGATAGTGGCATTCGGTTAGATTTTAAAGCTTCCCTATTATCGGCCTGTTTTGTATATATGCAATTAAAAACATGGCATTTTTCTCTCCAGCTACTTACTTGCGAATTCATGTAGAAACGCCACATTCATTCTGTATTTTACTTCTCAATTAAAGCAAAGAGATTTCTCTTTCCATTATCACAATGGTATAAAAGCTATGGCAAGATGCTAGGTACCCGAGTCAAGATAGCCACAGCACTGGTCGTGTCTACTGCAGCGACCACGTAAAATCTTCATTGAAGACGACAGTAGCACTGGTCCTTCCCGACATGTCGATCTCAATATTCGGTCCGTCAATTCTACTAATCATCATGCCAGTTTCGGCACCTCCTTGGAACCAGACCGCAACCCTGTTATTAGGCTGAATCACTTGACTAGAGCCTTGGGGGAGTTGCTGGGACCCGACATAAATGGGAACCTTGGAGTCGCCGATATTTCTGTAGATGATGGGGGAGGCCCTGTCGGCCTGGTTGTTGAACTGAATAGCACCTTGACGTCCACCATCGTTGACTCTGCCTTGAAAGTCTGGGCTCAAGGTGTAGGTCTGTCCAAGCCTAATAGAGTCGACATCAGTGTACGCCTGAACTTTGGCTAAGGAGCTAGTCAGCATGTTGACCTTTGAGTTGTGATTCTGATGGCATGCATACCTCCTTCCATGAAGTTGGATCCACTGGCAGCAATACCATAGTCATCATTCCACTGGAGTTGGATGTTGGGCGCAATGTCTTGATGATAATCGTTAGTATAGGTCGAAATAGAGGAACAAAGAGCCATACGTGTGGTTAATGCTATAACCTTGAATCCCTCGCGTTCCACTCCGGAAGCAAAGCAGAGCTTGTAACCTTGCTGTGAGAGTTGCCGAAGGCTCTGTCCAGGCACCTTGACTGTCAGAGAATAATTGGTCATTTTGACAAGGCGTTGATTTTAGAGGAAAGAAGATTTGTTGTTTTCTGTGATGTGAAGACTTCAATGAGGGGGATTCCGACACTTTTTATAGCCTACAGTCTGTGTCCCAGAGAGCCAGCTCACCTCCTCAAGCGCCTGGGGTTTTCGATGCGAGCTCAGCTGGCCACGTTAATGCAGCCTACTATAGTTCACACCACTTCCTAAAAAAAAAAAATACATAGGCAGGCGGCTGACTATAAGCAATGCGATGTAGCTAGCGAACTCTGTAGACCTATAGCTGCAGTATTGCTGATCATACTGAGAGACATGGCGTATAGTGGTCAATAGTCCGCTTACCACACATCACTAGTTTTTGGCCGAGACCAATCTCTAAGGGATAGTCCCATATCCACAGCCAGCCACGATAAACCCCGCACGCCATTTGAGGTTAGACATTTGCAGCTGTCTCTAACAAAGCAGACGGAGTTAAGCAATACCTATGCCCCCGGCGACTTTATATGGCATCCCATGTACTTCTTAACAGACATCAAACTGTAACCTCATCCAGCCATCTCCTGCACATGGCATTGAGTGTCCCGACACAATGTAAATTGCACTTGTTTATCCTAAAAGTAACTGTCGAAGTTATGATTCATTGTTCCAACATCTAATTGTCGGGGCTGTTGCTTTGTAATTCCCATTGAGCTCTCTCCGTTCTCGGCCTGCTTGATCTTGAGGCACGAGCAAAACCAGCCACAACAGGCGCTTCACCTGCCACAGTGACTCGTTCCGCGAAAGCGGAATGTGATATGATCCATTTGAAGTGCTCTGATTGGCGGCTGTTTATTCCTCATTCGACGTTATACTCCACTATCGATGTTCGCCTATCTTAGTGCGAGTCCGCAATCTGGGCGAGTGATATGCAAATCCCGCGGGATATTGTTACTACCCTCGATATCTCACAGTAAACTGGTGTTGATTTTTCAAGTTGATAATATCTAATGTTATTATAGAATTCAAACAATCCCTTGATGCAAGCTCTTCACGATGGAAAGTTATAGGAATTACTCATCAAAATGATTCTGAAGCTTATTACCTCTTCAAAAACCACACTACCGGGTAGTCTAGTTAAGTAGTTTGCCAAAGCGACAATTCATGCTTGATATTTTATCTTAACACACAAGAGACCTACCAACGCTGGATATTCTGGTCATCAATTGCACAATGCCATCGGCCATCTGATCATAAAATATAGACACTGCGCTTACATATCACCTTCCAAAGTCATAATCCGGTTTATCCGATCTATCCGCCGTCAGCTGAATCCCCTTCCCTTCTTATATCGGCCAACCAGAATACGCGTCCTCGCGCGAACTAAGTAGTTTACAGCGGAATCATGAATTTTTACCAGCCGCTATTTAAGCCGCATAACAACCATTCGCCCATCGCCTCCGAGGTTCGGCAAGCAATAGCGCTGCCCGACTTTCGAGTCACTAAGCAGGAATTTCCAAGGCCTGTCAACAGCGCCCTTCACATGATTTTCACAAACATTGTCCTTGTGACTCTCCCTCCATGAGATGTTTCGTGTTTCATGGTAATCAAAGGCAAACATGTCGACCGATGAATGGCTGAATCGGGTGGTGCTTATAGAACAGGCTGTCGCCAAGTGCCGCGGAGATGTTGCGCACGCTCAATCGGCGCAAAATGAGGAGGAACTGCGGGCGGTTATCACCACGATGTGTCATGATATCATCGGGATAATCGGAAGACCTCAGGTCGAGAGATCATTGCAAGCATGGTCTGAAGTATATCCAGAACAAGAGGGCACCAAGTTGATAGAGAAGACGAGCGTCTACCGCTATTTGGTCAGTGCTCAGGCCCCACATACAGAGTCTCTCATGCTAATGAGCTTTATAGCAACAAAAGAATACGCCTTGGGTTCCTACATCTGAGCAGGATGACATAAGAACTGAAAAGCAAGCTGTGTCGTTGAGGCCGACACCTGGGACTTCATCTTCGCCTCCGTCAGTTCAAGAAATGGACGTCCAGAATAGGGCAGAAAGACTTCGGGATGCCCTCTGCCTGCCACCTATCCGTCGGGCCTCTGCAGACAATATCAACCTATCCCATCCGAGATACATCTCTCACTTACCTCCAAGCCATCAAAGAATACCACAAGATGGCTACTTCTCTCCTTTCACGACCTCTCCAAAAACCCGAAGCAACCGTTCAGAGTCGCCAAGGGTTCTTCCCCCAATCATATCATTTGGCGACGACATAGCCGAGTCGCCTGTCTTTCATACCCCCCAGAGTAGTCGACGAGCAAGCCAGGTATCGTACCAAGCGTCAGATAAAAGTCTAGACCCATTCCAGCCGATCCACTATGATCCAAATCCCCACGAGAAGGCAGCGCCGAGTTTGAAGTCTCAACCCACTAACAACATGATAACTCCCGGCGACGTGGATCAGAATAATGGCATGTGTCGGATTCCGAGTGATAAAAAGGCGGGAACCACGTTCCATGAGATTCCTACTTCTTTAGCAGAGTATCTTGAGAGGATTCTTGCTGCAGGGGACATGCCGTTTACTCTGGCTGGTTTCAGAGACAGAGATAATTATTACAACTGTCCGTTCTGTAGCGAGAACGGGAAGAGGAATTATAAAAGGTCAGGGCCTTTTGCGGACCATTTAGTAAGGCATTGGAAATCACTACAGACATAGTAGGACGGACATAGTCTTGTTGTCGAAGAAGAAATAATCGACTCCACTCATAATATTGGCTGTTTATATAAACATTTGTTCATAACTATCCTCCAATCCGAAGAAGAGAAAGTCTACTCGCATGCGCAAGTCTAGATCTTACGACGATTAAGCAAAATCTTGCCATTCTTGTCATACCAGATCTTCCTCGCCTTAACCTGTCGAAGATAATCCTTTCCAGAAGTATGCGCATCAGCAAAGAAAAGCCACCACTGTCCCTTGTACTCAACAATACTTCCATGAGTAGTCCACCCATCAACAGGATCAAGAATCTTGCCCTGGTAGGTATAAGGACCGTAGATGTTCTTGGAGGTAGCGTAGACAAGGAAGTGCGTGTCGCCGGTGGAGTACAAGAGGTAGTAAAGTTTGCCGCGCTTGTGAATCCAGGGTCCCTCGAAGAATCGACGGTTGTTGTCCTCTGCTTGAAGGGGCTTGCCTGTTTTGGGGGCTAGGATGACGAGATCGCGGGGTGTTTCGGTGATCTTGTGCATGTCCTTGCTGAGCTTGGCGATTTGAGGGGATAGAGCGTTGGTGCCGTTGGGAGCAGCCTTGTCGCCAAGCCACGACTCATTGAAGGTCTTGTGATCCTGCCAGGCTTGGAGCTGGCCGCCCCAGATACCGCCCCAGACGAGGTAGGCCTCCTTATCAGTGTCGACATAGCTAGCAGGGTCGATACTGTATGTGCCGGGGATCCAGCTCTTGTCGGCCTTGAAGGGGCCGCTGGGCTTGTTGGAGACAGCAACTCCAATTCTGAAGATCTCATCCTTATCCTTGGCGGGGAAGTAGAGATAATATTTGCCGTTCTTGTAAGCTGCGTCAGGAGCCCACATCTGCTGCTTGGCCCAAGGGACGTCATCGACTGAGAGAGCGACGCCGTGGTCAACAACAGGGTCTTTTCCGTAGATGCTCTTCATGGAGTAGGTGTGATAGTCTCTCATGGCGTACTGGGCGCCTCCTGTACCATTGACGACATTGGCTTCAATGTCGTGAGATGGGTAAACCCAAAGCTTGCCCTCAAAAACATGCGCCGAGGGATCTGCAGACCAGAGGTCGGTGATCAGAGGAGGAATGTCATTAGTGTCTTGGGCAGCGCCAGTGCTGGTCAGAGACAGCAGCAATGCTGAAGACAGAAACTTGAGCTGCATTGTCGCGAACAGGAGAACCTAATACTTAATTGATAAGATTGAACAAAAGCCTGATGAGTAGCAATTTTGTGGATCGTGACCATCTCTTTTATACCTAGTTCTCCACTGCGTTACCAACTGCCGTTATGATGACCTCAACTACCTTTCTCCCCTTGATAAATCAGCCTATTCCCACTGGAAATACGGGGGTTTGCGGGGTATCCTCTTGGCACAGGATTGGCCCGCCGGATAAAACAAATTTTAGTAGGGTTTACTGGATTGTTTTCTATATAAACTCTTTGTCATGCTGCACCGCGCCCTCAACTAAGCAGCTGGGGGCGACAAAACACACCGCCAAGCGTAAGCAGAATACGACGCCTGTCACGGTCAAGATTTGTGCCTAAATGGAAGAATTATCGGCGTAGTATTGTGATGATGTTAGTGAGAAAATAGTCTATCTGAGTTTATACTGGCCAGGGGATCGTCAGGAATATAGACAGATTGGGAATTCAGTGCATGCTTGGTTGTGTTGTGTCATGGACTGGTGCGCTTAGGATTAGCCCCGCTGAGTACCAGATTACGGGTCCATTCAGCTTACAAGCTGCATATGGCCAAGATGCTCGATGCTACGTTATTGGATCTTGCCTCCCATGTTTGCGTAATGCATTTAGAACCTAAGATACATTGGACCCTGTGAGAGCAAAAAGTAAAGATCATGCCATTTTACGTTAAAGGCTCGTTTATGAACGAGATGCCGTGCATGATGGACCGAAAGATCCGGCCGTACCATCCGGTCGTTGATTTGTGCCATGTGAAACATTCATCGAGTCCTAGCGTCAACCATTTAAGATGTAGTGGACCTGGGGTAAATGCTCCGAATCCAGGTATCGTATTCGCCTCAGTAGAGAGGATCAATAGCTAAGGCGCAGCATGCGGCGATTGCTTCTCTTGCGGCAAAATTAAAGTTATTGTAGTTACACAAAAATTTATTGGGGGCCAACGTGGATAATAGCAATATACATGATACAACATGAGAGATGTGCTTTAGGCAACCAACCAATATGACGCCTGAGGTATCAACAAGAACTCCATGAGCTGATTCCTTGCGGCAAAATAGAATACGCATGCGACAATCCAGACCCTATCACACTGAGCCTAAATAGTCTCGAAAATGACATACACAAGTCGTCATATGCGTCGCCCTGGCCGTAAACCGGCTCTATACTGTTATATCCGGTTCTGTTCGAGAGACACTCCTCCCAGACCTATCCCTTCATACCAACCTCAGTTATTCAAGCGCAGCAAAGAAGATGAAGCACAACTCAAACAACTCCGTGCGCGCCACTCCCGGGACTGGAGTCAGACAGACGCGCAAGCCTTTGAGGATATCATGGAAAGAGATAATGCTAGGAGCGATGCATCCAAGGAACTGCTGAGGCTCATCATATACAGCTACTTCGAACATCTCAACCTTCCTCCTTTGCCACCTCCTCTTCCAGGATGTAGTACAAGTGTACTATTCAAGAGGGCTGAAAACCACAGCAACGAGAGTGTAAGACCTTTTATGGTGGCTTGCGATAGAGGCTTGCTTGATGAGGTCAAGGCTTGGACAGAAGATGGGGAACGGATAGAAAAGCTTCAACAGTTAGGTCTCCAAGACGGATTGGTTTACGCAGCGAGGGCGAATCAGATTGAAGTGGTGCGGTATTTGCTGGATGAAAGATGGACTCCTATAAACGGTGAAGTGGTGAGAGAAGCTTGCGATGATCTCTCCCTCCCGCTATTTGAACTCTGCGTCCAGCATGGCTATCACCCTAATCAGCAAATACCCAGCCGCAACGGGCATATCGGAGTTGCCATAAACCACTGCGTTCAAGACGTGGATATCACTCGCTTTCTCCTTGAACATGGCGCAGATCCGGATCTCGCCCCATTCAAGGACGGAAGGCTACAGGACTAGGGAGGGAAAGCCACGCCACCAATGGATCGTACATCAGGACTCGCACTCGACCTCGCAGTAGAGAAGAGCCCAATGATCGTGGTGCAGATGCTTCTCGAGCATGGCGCTCACCCACAATACTCGCGTCCACTACATGAAGCTATTAAAAGATTACACTGCCATCTCATTCCCGGCGCGCAGACAGGATGGAGACCTCTGATGGAGATGGCTTTGAACCACGGAGCTAAGATCAACGCAAAGACCTACTCGGGCGGTACAGCGCTGTCAAGAGCTGTTCACTACAAAAACTGGGAAATTGTTGAGTTTCTCATTGAGAAGGGCTCGGACCCGTTTGTCAAATGTCCTGCCTCAAAACACGATTCATTCGATTCAGCGCTGAAATTTGAGGATAAGCCTTGGCAGAGGAGTAGGGAGGTGAAGGAATATCTGAAAGGTTTGATGAGTGGATCAAAACTGGGGATTGGAGGAGAAGCCCTAGATGAGGCGAGGAAGAATCCACTAGTGCGGATCATTGAGAAAGTGAAGAGCAGACATGAGGCCAGGCTACTGAGTGCATAAGCCAATGCGTTGATCCTTGGGACAGGCAATACAGCGCCTGGTCTATAAAGATATCACTGAATACTGAGAAAGGAGCCTCGATTACTCATGGAGATAATATTCACCTGAGCAGAAAGCCAATGAAACCGCGACTGTTTGCCAGCTTCCTCAAATAGCAGTTTCAGCCTTAGCAGACCCGCATCTTCGGACGATCTACGTTTGTTTGATCTTAGTGTAACGCATTTTAATGGATCTAGACCTTCGGGCCGCCTGCGACTCGAAATCGGTTGGTCAACAGTACCTAGCACTACTTTCTTCACACTAAGAAACTGCAAACATTCACTAGTAGTCCATAACGCATGAAAGTACTGATCTGTATCTGCGGGGCTTCCATCGGTGGCTTCGATAAGGATAAAGCTCAATCTCTTCCCTGGTAAGACCTAATAAATAGTCTAGTCCTCGCCACCTCAATTTCTACTTGGTAAATTTCTCCTCGTCCTTCTCTCAATCGTAAAAAATGGCCGACGATTCATCCAAATCTTCGACAGATCCCTCCGCTGCCGTCGGCCCCTCCAAAGAAGCGAACAAACTCCTCCCCGAAGAAACAGAACTCGACCAAGATGGCTTTCACAACGAACACCAAGACCACTTGGACATGCAGCGCCTCGGCAAGAAGCAGCAGTTCAAACGAACCTTTTCGCTGTGGTCGTCAATTGGCTTTGTAGCTATTTACATGGCGACGTGGGAATTTGTGCTGATTTCGCTTGCGCCGGGTTTCACGAACGGTGGATATGCTGGTGTTTTCTGGTGTTTTGTCACCACCACTATTGCGTATTCTGCTGTTGTTGCGAGTTTGGCGGAGATGGCTTCTATGGCGCCTACTTCAGGTGGGCAGTACCATTGGGTTAGCGAGTTTTCACCGCCAAAGTATCAAAAGGTTCTGTCTTATGCTTCAGGTTGGATGACGACGTTGGGATGGCTGGCTAGTTTTGCGAGTAGTTGTTACACTATCGCTTTTCAGGTGCAGGCTTGTATTAACGTCACGAAGCCTGATTTTGCATTTACAACTTGGCAGATTGCGCTGATTATGTGGGCTGTTATCATTGTCACCATCGCGTTCAATACTTGGGGTACTGCTTTCTTTCCGCAGCTCGAGACGGCGAGTTTGATTGGTCACCTTCTCGGATTCTTCGCAGTCATGATCCCTCTTTGGGTTCTTTGCGACAAGAACGATGCGCATGATGTGTTTTTGCAGTTTACGGACCAGAGTGGATGGGATAACATGGGCTTTGCTTACATTTCATCTCAGATTTACGTTCTCTGGTGCTGCTTCGGTTCAGACAGTATCGTGCATCTGTCAGAAGAAGTCAAGAACGCGTCGATCGTTGTGCCACGAGCCATCTGGTGGTCATATGTTGGCAACGTCTTTTTTGGGTTCATCATGCTCATCACCATGCTCTTCTGCATTGGCCCTCTTGACGCCATCATCGAGGCAGACTGGCCCTTCATCGCTCTCTTTGATCGCACCGGATCTCAAGGGCTGAACCTGTTCTTCAATGTCGTTCTGTGGCTTTTGGTCTACCTCGGCAACATCACGACCCTTGCGACTTGCGCTCGCGAGACATGGGCGTTCGCGAGAGACAAGGGTCTTCCAGGTTCTCAGTGGATTGGTCATATGTAAGTTCTCACTTCAGGTTCGTATATCTCCCGCTAACAACTTGCTAGGGACAAGAAATGGCACATGCCCTTCAACGCCGTCTACCTCATGTCCGTCGGCGCTGCTCTACTCAGCCTCATCCAAATCGGCTCCGATGTCGCCTTCACTGTTTTGGTCTCGCTTTCAACACTCGGCATCATGAGCACGTACCTTCTCAGCATTGGCTGCGTGCTCCTCAAGCGCATCAAAGGCGAGCAGCTACCTTCTGCTCGGTGGAGTCTGGGACGGTTTGGACTAGCGATCAACGCGTTTTCTGTGCTTTACAGCTTGTTCATCGTCATCCTTTGCTGCTTCCCATTAACTCTGCCCGTTGATACTGCTTCAGCGAACTGGGCACCTTTGATATGGGCTGGCGTTATCATCATCGCCGCCATTGCATATCTTACGCACGGCCAGAGGGCGTACACTCCTCCGGTGAATTTTGTGGAGGGTTTCAAGTTGCAGGGAGTTGGTCTTCAACAGTCGTCGTAGGAAATGCGAAAAACGAAAAAGAATTTGTGCTAAAGCTTAACCTTAGACGCCTAATTTCTTTAATTAGACATTCTGAATCCTTTCAGTACAGATTCTAAAAACTCCGCATTTTCTGCATATTGCCAGTATTCTGCCTCTTCTCTTGATATCCTCTCGGTTGCACTCTTGTCACGCAGCATATCCTTAGCGCCAAACGTCCAACTAAATTCCATTGCAAGCTTCCAAGACTTCTTACTGAGGTTAGTCAGCCACATGCTGGTAAGGATTCTCATCTGAAACAAAAAGGACAAAAAGAATCGGATGGAGGAATCCGCGATGATGGACATTCTATGATGATGCGGCCGCAAACATGAATATGGACAACTAATACTTCAATTCAACTTCTACTGGAGTAGACACGCTGCACATCTTAAGTCTTTTACCAGTGACTTCGACGCAACATTAGGAAGTGCGTCTGTTTATAAGTACTCTACAGTGAGATCAGATATTTAATAAAATAAAAATATAATTATATATACCCTTTGAACTGTTCCGCCTTCAATGTCGCATTCAGGAGGGCGGTATCCAGGAACTGGGGGAATCTTTTAATTAGGGGATATTAGAGCAACTCTTAATGCTGTTAAAAGTTGATAAGCTGAAGTCAGAGAGGACTAGAATGATCTTGTCTTTATCCCCTAATGTCTTGAAACAGAGGATAGTATCGCACCTAATGTTCCCATATCTGCTGTAGCTACTTCCTACTCCCTGTTCTATATGTTTCGGGTTGTGTATGGTCTATAGCGAACTGATTAGACCTAGGAGTTGGTTAGATATCCAGATTGTCTCTTTGCTGTGCCCGGGGGGTTCGCTCTTTTTCAGGTACTCGCTGAGATTACATATCGCACTGGGAATTATGAATCCCTTTTTATCTACACAATGAAAAGCACACAAGGCGGTCATTAGGTGAAGATGCTTGGTTCCATTGAAACGCTTGAGCATCTCTCACTCCTCCTGCAATTTTGACTCGGTGTTATGGTCCGTGTTGTGAAGGGTCTTGATTGCAAACTTTGTACAACCTAGACTGATTGTTTGTTTGGTCTATCAGCTTCCGGCGCCTGGAAAGTGTTATCCTAAGGTTTGTTACTCACGCTCTTCAATAGCTCTTGATGGTAATGTGCTGTTAGTTGGATATCGACTCGTGTCACAGCTATGTTTGAAATATTATTATATATCTCAAGTCGCGTTTTAAGAAATCAATTCAAGGGTCTAAAATTACCTTTATATAAATAGCTGGTGTTCCTTTAAACTAAGTTCTCTCTGCTGATTTAAGCTCTCAGCCATAAGTCTCGTTTAAAGAATTGTCTACTATTAGGTATAAACATGATCTCTTGATCTTTTATAAATACAAGTCAGAATGTTCTTTCCCTGAGGTCTCACGGCATTAGTAACACGCAAGCTATAGGTAAACTAGGTCATGTTAGAGGATAGAGCTGGTTGTTCTTAATCCTGATGGGCAATTGTTGATTGTAAATCCGACCTTTGCAAAATGCCGGATATCCCCACATCACTGTTGTAATACAGGCAGTGCAGAAACCTTCTCGGTTCACTGAAAACTTCCATCTCAAAATCTGGCATCACTGGTAGAAATGCTTTGCATCGCTGTCAGCGGATACATGATCACTGGCAGAAAAGGAATCGCATCACTAACAGAAGAGTATAGTATCACTGATAGAACAGTTCAGCGAGAGCCGAAATATTTATATCAAGTTTAAATCGGGTTTTGTAACTTGGACTTCAATGAAATTAGCCTCTGTTGTTACAAATACCTGCCACACTGACCTTCTCTCTAGCAACTACCAACCACTACTCTCTTACTATAATGGCAATTGAAACTATCCGTGCGACCCTAACAGACAAAGGCACTCTAGAAACATATTTAACTACTATATTTGACCAAGGAAGTGTAACGGTAGAGGTATGATATTTGTAATCTATACTCTCGAGGCGCAGGTTACTAATCACACGTGTAGTGGGACCGGGGAAAGTTTCATTGTAAACTTCCAAGACGTCTTACTGAGGTCAGTGATCCCCGAAGTGTGTTTTTGTTACTATCTAACAGGGAAAGAATGAAAAGGAGAGGATGCAGGAAGCCGTGAGGGCCAATAGCACATGATAGTGTCGCTGCAAATATGAATTAACTCAAATTTAAATTCACCACTTGCATATTGCAGATTTTGACTCATTTATTAGCGGACTCTTTATATTCATAGATGCTTCAATGTATGATTACTCTGCCACGTTATCAGCCACTTTACAGAAGCGAGATCAGACAGCCAACAGCTGTTTCTCAGAAATGATAGCAAAGTCAAGATACAATGGGTTACACGTAAGTTTCTCATATTGCTACTAAGCGGAGAACAAGTTGTTACACACTATTCACCTTATTATGTATGCGACACTTTTCAACCAACTGCCACACATTGCACTATTGCACAAGATTGTCTTTTCTCAGCACAGCCATGAACGAGAGTTTGTCTCCCTAGGACAATGCAGACTAAAATACATGCCGTATTCCACACACAGCCACATTAGGAAAGATAATAAGCAGCAATTTTCCCCGTCAAAGCCTTGCTGGCTACTCCAGCTTACATTTTGGTTGTTTGAAAGAACCCATTATATCATTTTTGCAACTTCGGAAAGATATGGACTGGGCAAATGACAATGCGATATGCTGCGGACATGGATCTAGCAGAGTATTTAAGTATCATGAGAGACCAACCAGCGTCGTACGAGTGTTTTCAGACAGCAGGGTTCATATTCCAAAAGGCAACCAACTGCACCTTGCTGATAGTATTCTAGAAGCCTTTAGTATGGACAACGACCAACAGTAGTGATTGGAATCAATGGTTTCATAAGGTTGGCATTGCAATTTACTTCTTGAGTTTACTGAGACTAACATCGTTCTTTAGCAGCATCCAAAGCTTGACGGATTAGACGCTGGCCTAGTTCTGATGTATGCCCACCTCTCAACTATAATGCCCCCAAGCTGATAACCAGGTTAGTTTAGCAAAGAAGATCGGTGAGCCTGAGATCGATGCTGTGGAGGGTATTCAGGCACATGATTGGATCAAAGCTATCGAGCAAGCAATAACGCACAACAGCCACGCATCCAAAACCCCGCATGACAAAACATCAGGCCTCCTCGATGTTAGAGAATTGCCGTTCTCAGAGCAGTCCTTCAAGGATATCGCAAAGAACTTTTATATTCACGATTCGGTCGAGCAGGTTGTCAGCCGAGCAGACGTTTCACACTTTTCAGCAGTCAAGCTAGACATGGGCAGGCAAAATTGTCATCGCCTACCAGCACAAGGTTAGTTTATATCGCTTACTGGATATAAATCACTTCTCACGATAATAAAGTCTACAACGCCCGAACCTCCAATGCTTGGCAAGGTGATCTTGCGGTATCATCAACATATTTCCCACACTGTAACCTGACATTTGCAGTCATGTTTGGTTGCACGTTGTCAATCGAAGCAGAGATATTGACCCGGCTTGTAACGACCACTTACGAGATTTGCCATCCACTACTGGTTATCAGTATGCTTATCGAAATTGAGAGAAGGCGCCACATACCAATAGTGAACAACACTCTTGACGAGCTCGAAGGGCGAATCCTGGAGCTAGACGAAGATCCCGAGTTCCTGCAACATATAACAGAGACTGAAAAGGTGACTCGCAAGAAAGAAAGGAGGTTGGCCTGGTTAGACATGCAGTATCTCCGGAATCAACTATTGAGCTGGAGTACATGCTTGGAAGCCTTTGACGAGCATGTAGAATACCTCAACCGGACAATATTTCGAGACATGAGTTCTTCGAATCCTGACACAGACTGGTATGACTCAATCGATGAGGTCTCTCCAGTACATGGCAAGCACAACGAGGAAGTCACCCATTATGTAGACGCTGTTTGTACAGAGCTTCAGGTCGACAAGCATCGGGAGATGTCATCAGTTCGACTCAGGAAGAGTTATATGAGACGGACGGGTACTAAAATGCGATGGAGACTACGAGAAATTATGAAAGAATATAACGAGAAGATCCGAGAGTGCACTACAGGTTACGAAGGAATGATTATGACAACACAATGGGTAAGTTATCCCCTTTATATACCTCTGTCTAAAACCTCGCTCATAGTGTCGAGGCCCAAGGAGAAACAAATGTGGAGATAGCATTGGCGACTAGTCAGGACTCACGTCATATGCGGTCCATTGCACTAGTCACTATGATATCCCTCCCTGGAACTTTCTTTGCAGTAAGCAATCGCTCGAAGCATTTGATAGCCTACTGAAATATAGTGTAGAGTATCTTCTCGATGGGATTCTTTGAGTGGAAATCCAACGATGGCACTATATCTGTGTCTCAGTCCTTCTGGATCTACGTGGTCCTAGCCGCAGGCTTTACAGCCTTCACAGTTGGGGCATGGTGGCACATCGGAGTCTATCGGTACAAAAGACATAAGAACCTGTCCTCGGCACTTAGAGCAAGTCGCTTCCTGAGTTTGAGACCATTCAAGTCTTTGCGATGTTGGATCGTGAAGGCTATAATGGCAAGGGTGAACAGAATGTTACCTCCTCCATAATTTTAGAACTTGGGTCCAGGTTTGCATATTGCCGAGACTCTTTATCTCAGATCACCAAAAGAATTTTGTTTCTCTGCGCTTTGTCCTCGCTCCTGGTATAAACGTCTGTCAAGGCATAATACAATACCTTTCATTAGGAGTGAAATATGTAGTACATAGAGACTGAGTTTGCCGGTATCTTAGATCATGACGAAGCATATTTAATCGACCAGTCTTGTAGAGGCAATAAGGTCACGGGTCTTAGTTCAACAGGATATCACGAGGAACTGTTACCCTTGTATAAAACAAAGCCTATCGATAAATTACACAATCATAGTCTCCCTTTGTCATAATGTGGTTGAGACTCAAAACGGAATCATCAAAAGTATGGCTGACTTCAATAGTTATTACATCGCATGTTCAGAGACGAGACAGGGCGCATGTTGTGTAATGTATTAAATCACGCGCAGTAAGCAGTCGAGTCTGGAATGGCTACTGGATGTCAAGGAGCGGGCGTGGGTTCGAGTGATGCATAAGACATTATAATTAAGAGTACGACAATGTAACGAAGCTTGAATAAGGTCTCTGGTACTGAGATCTCATGAGAAGCTGGTAAGACTTGATACGTTTGGCAATAGCCTGCGCTGAAAAGGCGCCTCTTAGCACAGATGTTGGTACGGTGATCATTAACGAATAGGATATCACGACGCTAGGCACTCTCAGTGTTGCCTACTTTGTACTTCAACTACGAGTTGCCCAAGTACAGGAAAAATGCGGTGCCTGGCATGTGTGGCGAAGCAGACATTAGCGACGCTGTTAGGGAATCACAAAAGCAAAGCAGTTCGACTCGAAGTGCATTTGAATATCCAATCACATTTTATTTCTTCTGCGAGGTTACAAAATGCCTTGACCAAATCGTGTAACATACAGCTTGACCCCGCAGGTCAATACCTCCGGCTTTAGCACCATCTTTGATGTTTGTATCACGTCATCACTGAGTGCGGTAGTAGGTATTAGTCAAACGATGGCACCTCGGGGATGATACTCTGTGCGTGGCGCGGGGTTACACAAACAAAAACGACTCACCGGGATCAGCTCAGAGATCGATTGAGCCAGCTGGTCTAGCGATGTTGGCTCGCCAGTGGTGTTTGTTGACAGGATCCTTCTGGTAGATGTTCACCTCAAAGAACTTGTTGTGACTACTGCACCTGTAGTTCTTGTAGCTAGAGGGACTCTTAGTACCATCGACCCGGTTGTGATGCTATAGGGCAGAGGTGTTGACTTACGTGTTGGCCTTTTTGAAGTTGGCCTGGATCAAATCTTGTTCAGACACTTCGGTGTATTGCCCTTCGGATAAGTCTTGAGGAATGAAGTATCTTTTGGACTCGAGTGGACCGAAGTTGACTTGTCTAACAAGCTGGACTGCGTAAGAAGGGTTGAGCTGGGAGAGGTTATGCTGGATCTCATCAAGAGTAGACTGTCTGGGGAAAGACCCCCATGACATGAAGTTGTTGAACTTGGATTGATGGGAGAGGTACTGAGGGCGATAAGACTCAATGGCATCACAGCAGAAAAGTGAAGACATTTTGAAAGCATGTAAAAAATAAAGACAGAGTGATGAAAGTATTAAAATTACTGAAGAAGATTGAGAGGCAGTCCTGAATATTTAACTTCTCTTTTGAAGCAGGCCGTCCCATGGAAATCGATCAACTGCCGTCTCACTACCATTATTATGATTGGCCCAACTTGCCGGATTGCGACTATCATCATTGTGCAGATTCTGAGGCCTAGCCGGACAGTTTGGCCAATCGGCCAAACTACATTAATCCGTCCCGTCTGATTGGCGGCAGTCATTTAGGGTATGATGGTCTACATAAAGCTATCTTGATGTGCGGCCAGCCGAGTATTTCTTTCTTCTTCACGGTTGACCCTGGTGGTGCTTCCGCAGCCACTCGTTGCATCCACTTTCTACGCCAACTGTCTACAGTCCTTTGTTAACTTTTTAGCCGTCGTATTCTCTCTTCCTCTACTGTCTCTCTTCAGCAGATTAAAGTATCACCAAGTCCCTCTCCCAGGTAGGGGTCTTTAATTTCTAGTCAAGACCAGTCAGGGCCACCGGAACTTGAGAGGTCATTTCACCAACACTATCACGAACATCGAACTCCCCAGTTTGTTGACCCGAACTGGACTCAATCCGGAAATGCCGGTCCTCTGCCTCCCTATGATTGGGGTACTACTATTCAGCCTGCTGGACAGAGCGCACAAGTTGAAGAAGATTCACGGCTAGAACATGGTATTGAGAGTCACTACTCTCCAGAAAATGGCAACGGTCAGGGTGGCGTACCTACCACAGGTGCTCACAAATGTCCTGAGTGTCCAGCTGCGTTTCCTGTCAAAAAGCTTTATACGTGAGTTCTCAAGTCCTGATACCTTGGAGATTAACGAGACTAAAAAGTGTGAACAGTGCTCATCTCAAGACTCACACAAGACCATTCAAATGCACCAAGACTGGGTGCAGCGCAAGCTTTGCACTGAGGAAGGATCGCACCCGTCATCAAAACGAACAGCATGGCTCCATCAAATGGTATTGTAGCTTTCCGGGATGCACCTATCAATTGGCACGCGATGGCACGGCACGGAGAGCCAACGCTGAAAGGCATGTAAGGACATGGCATAAGCAGCAGGATCCAACCTTGTATTGTGAGCCTAGGTAGCTTGTACGCCACTGGTAAAATATCGCTGTTGCCCAAATATTCTTCCGCCACGATGGTCCCTTAACGACCTGGACATTTTGTTAGCGATACACGGTGATTGCCCATATAGGAAGGAGGTTGATGTCTGTGATAACAGATGAGTCACAGGTAAGATTATCGGTCGCTTATAAATAGTAAGCCTGTACATCTTGACGTTGCCAAGCCCAAATCCCTTGGGCATTCATCTACCCTAAATTTTGCATCTAGAAATTTGTTACTTGCAAATTCTTCGTCGACATGACAGCTAGGACACAGTCTCAAGAGACATGGCAAGCACTGCCTTTGTCAATCGCTCCCACAATAGCGTCTCACTCCCTATCAACATCAGAGTCCCTACAAATTGAGATCGATCAAACAACTCATCGGCTTGAGCTCCTCAATTTCTTTCAAATTCCTGCGTCATCCCATATTCTCGAGATTGGATGCGGTCAAGGAACATGCACTGTTGTCTTAGGGCATGCCGTTGGTGAGAATGGCCATGTTGACGCCATCGACCCCGCACCTCTTGATTACGGCGCACCATACACCCTTGGCCAAGCACAAGAACATATCTCTAAAGGCGCTTTGGGCGGGCGTGTGAAATTCTGGCAAGCCGAACTTGAGGATTTTCTAAAAGAGACAGGGGATCAGAAGTGGGATTATGCCGTCTTTGTGCACTGTCTATGGTATCTTGATGCGCCAGAGGCCCTTGCACGCATGCTCAGAGCGCTAAAAGAACGGGTCAACAGAATCTGTATTGCTGAGTACGCCATGAAGGCCTCTGAGCCAGCTGCTATCCCTCACGTTCTTGCTGCTTTGGCGCGAGCTACACTTGAGGCTCAAAGGCCGGACAGCGAAGCGAATATTCGATGTCTGCTCAGCCCATCTGATATCAAGAACATTGCAGGAGAATCAGGGTGGAAAGTTGTACGAGAGACAGAAATTATGCCGCACGAGGGATTGCAAGACGGTGGCTGGGAAGTTGGGGATGTGCAAAGCAAGAGTTTTCTTGATGACATTGAGCAATACGTTGCGGATAGTAGGATCAAGGCTGTGCTTCGGAGCGGGAGAGAGGCGGTTTTAGGAGCCGTTCAGGGACTTGATGGTAGTAAGGTGCGGACAATGGATGTCTGGGCGGCAACATTTTTCCAAGGAGAATAACATAGACTATAGATGGACGAGTTTCATACAAATACTTATGCAATATCTTAACATTACGATTTCTCTCTACAGCTATAATGGACTTATTTCTTATTCGAAACGTCTATCAAAGACAGTTAGCCTACAACAGAAGACCAAAACATCATGGCGGTATTACTTACTGAACTGGAAGTGGATGATATCTCCATCTTGAACAACCTGCAAAGAACAAAAGTGAGCCTTATGATGTGATTCGAGTTGCGTTCACTTACATATGATTTTCCTTCTTGTCGGTACTTGCCAGCTGCTTTAACGGGACCCATGGACTTTTGACCTTCGCAGAGATCGTGGAAGTCTTGATAAGCGACAACTTCAGCCTTGATGAAGCCTCTCTCGAAGTCACTGTGGATAGCACCAGCGGCCTGTGGTGCCAAGCAGCCCCTGGGAATTGTCCAGCATCGGATCTCTTTCTCACCAGCTACGCCCAAGTCAGCATCCAGTGAAACGAACGCAAGGTTGAAACAAACCTGTGAAGTAGTATTGCAGTCCGAGCTTTGTGAATCCTTCAGTGATGATCTTGTCCAACTTTGACTTAACCTTGATGTCCTTGAGGAACTCAGCCTGAGCATCTGGGTCATCCTTCAAGCTGTGTAGCTTCTCTTCGAACTCAATCGAAAAGGGAATGATATCACGAGGTGTACCACCATGCTCAGTAACCCACTTGGCAATACCGGGGAGGTACTTGCACTTCTGTCGAATGTAATCCTTCATTGTCAAGTTGACGAGGTAAATGACTGGCTTGGTGGTGATGAGCTGGATCTTCTCGTTGATGAGGGCGATCTCAGCGGGTGTCCAACTTCCATCTCGAACTGGTTGGTCCTTTTCCAGCATCTATTTCGTGTCAGTCTTATTTCCATTTCCCAATTCGCGCTTCCTTTGCACTGACTTCCTTGATCTTGGTTGTTGTCTCGGTGAAAAGAGGCAGCATCTTGTACTTGCCGCCAGCCTTCTTGACGATCAGCTCCTCAGCGACGATTTGCTTCGCGAGAATGTCTAAGACCGGTGTTAGTTCTGTTTAGTTACCGAAGAAAAAGTACCTACCGAGGTCCTTCTTGCAGAGCTCGCTTTGAATGGTGTCTATATGAGCCTTTGTCAGTTGAGTTACGACTAGATAAGGTGCTAGACTAACCCAAATCTCGAACAGGGTCAATCGAGTCATCGACGTGCAAAACCTGATCGTTATCGAATGCTCTATTAAACGACCCAAGTCAGCCTGGTTCCTTACCACTCTGTTCGACAGACCTTACCTAACAATATGGAACATGCCGTCAACGGCCTGGATATGCGACAAGAAGGCATTTCCAAGACCTTCTCCCTGAGAAGCACCCTTAATCAGACCAGCAATGTCGGTGACCTGAAGATAAGCAGGGTACATAGAAGGAGGCTTCCAAAGGTCACAAAGAAAGTCCTGGATTCACCGATTTTAGCTCCTCCCTCACCGATATTTCACTGCATCTCAACTTACATATCTCGCATCCGGAACAGCACATCTCGCCTCATTAGGCTCAATCGTACAAAAAGGATAATTCTCCGCCGCAGCGCTCTGCTCCGTCAAGAGATTGAACAAGCTCGACTTTCCGACATTAGGAAGACCCACGCATCCCATCTTCAAGTTCTTGCGAACTCTTCCAAAGGCGACGACATTATCGATAACGGGTTCGGGTTTCTTGGGAGCCATCTTTGATCGCGATTGAGGTTGAGATGTTTTTTTGTTGGTGTTTTTGTTTTGAGGAGGATTCAAGGGATGGGATTGTGAGGAAGACTTTTCAGAAGTGGCCTGATAGCCCACTTTAAAGACATGGGTGTAGAGTGTTCTGGCCAGTTAGTCGAAAGCCACGTTGATACGCTGTAACCTTAAGAAAATACGAGAAAACGATGAATATTCATGCCAGATGAGTTTCAATAACAGTATTTATCCTATTTTACGCATCTTTTCCGCACCAAGGTCCCATTCCAACCTATACTCGAGCTAATACCGTGCTACAGGCGAGGGAGGCATTCGTGAGGGGTATCACGTGAAGGACCCTGAAGTTTTAGTGGAGGGGCGGAGAGGCCGATAATAAACAGGTCTAAGCCCAACTCAGCTTCGGTTAGGAAGCGAGTCAACGTTGAAACGTTGCTAGCACGGCCACAGGACTATCTCCAGCCACGACCAAGCCACCTTTTTGGACCAAAGTTAAGATATCTACTCCGTACCCTGAGAGATGAAAAGCTTAGGTAAATCTAGTAGGGACTTAGAAGACCTTAAGACTAGGCGTCAAGTGATTCACCAACAGGTTTCGCAGCAAAGTTGAACCGAACTCTCTAGTCTTATTATTCTAACTAGCACTCTAATTACCAGAATCCATGGGCCAGCCCATCACTTCCAGCACCCCATCACTCCAAGCCAAGACATAATCTCCGCCCCTTCACCCCAACCATTACATGTCTTGCTAATTCATGTCCAAGCCCACAAGAGACTTTGATGAGTTTTTGTCTTCTTAGTTGCAGTTAGCGGCTTGGGCGTTTTGCTTGTTCTGGCCGCCTTGGTGGTGACGAGCCTCGAGGTCTCGCTTGCAGTTGGCGTTGTTACCAGTTGCTGCGGCAGCGGCCTGGTTGCGGTTGTTGCCATTGCGGTTTGCGCCGGCGGCGTTGGCCTTGTTGCCACCCTGAGCTCCTTGGTGGTGGCGGGCTACGAGTTCCTCGTCACGCTTGTTGTTGTTGCCGTTGGCGTTACCGTTGTTAGCGGCAGCATTGTTGTTGTTGCAGTCATTGGCAGCGGCAGCAGCTCCGTTCCCATTGGCATTACCATTTGCATTGTTGTTAGCATTACCATTGGCGTTGCCGTTGGCATTGCCCTGGGCGTTGCCTCCCTGGTTGCCCTGGTGGTGACGAGCTACAAGCTCCTCATCTCGCTTGTTGTTGGCGTTACATCCGTTGGCGTTGGCATTGGCGCCAGCGTTAGCATTGTTGTTGTTGTTGGCGTTCTGAGCCTGGTTGTTGTTCTGGCTGCCCTGAGCTTGGTTGTTGTTGTTTTGGCCTTGGGCCTGGTTGTTATTGTTGTTCTGTCCGCCCTGGTGATGAGGCTGTTCTTGTTAGATGAAGCTCTACCAGTAGATACTACCACGACTTACCTCTCGTTTCTCGGCGCTGAAGATGGGGAGGGCGAGAGCGTCTGCTGGGAGAGCTGCAGAAGCCATCAAAGCCTTTTTCACGTGAGCTTTAACGTATCACCAGCGTCATGAGTAACTTACAGCAATCTGCCCAAAGCTAGAGCGAGAAACTCGGCTATCTTGAGAGAAAGCCTGAGCGGCGAGGACAGTGACGACAACGTTGGAGAAATACATCTTGACTTGGAAGTGATGAAAAAAAGGTGTAGAAGTGGTTTTTTCTGACCGGCAGGTAAAAAGAGAGTGGTGTAGAATAAAAGGTAGGACTAGCCTTGAAAGTTGATGAGAAGAGAAAGACGTTTGCGTCAAGCAAAGTTAAGCTCAGATGATTGAAGAAGGAAATGTGAGTTGGTTGAAGAATTTAAGATTTGGGCTGAAGTCGCCAAGCTTCTTATACTTTCTCGATTCTGGGTATGTTAAGTCTAACTTGAGATGACAACCCCAGATTCTTTGCGTCTTAGAATAGATCTTTGGCCCCCCTCGATCTCTCCAAGTTCAGAGAATCGTCAAACGCAAGCGCCAAGACAAGACCGATAGCGTTTGAAGACATGTTGGACATGATGCCGACATTGCCGCTCTGTTGAGTCAACAACGCCGTATACGAAAAAAGCGCAATGTCTCCTTGATACCCTCGTCGGCCTCCCGCTAGGTCACTTTGGGGTCAAGGTGTAGGGACGGTTAGAGCGGCCAATCATGAAACTCCAACCTCGGCCGAAACCCAAGACTCTGGTCGATGTTTGCCCAAACGCGAAAACGCGAAGTGACATGCCAAAATCAAGTGCGACACGCTATTGGTGGAAATAAAGCTCAAACAAGTTTCGCTGGTTTCACATGATTGGTCTAGACGACACGACCCCTGACGGCTACGACGTATAGTGCCTCACGTTGCCTGAGAATATTACTAACCCCTGTTACAGATATTGCCTAGGCCTATAATTCTGGGTGATTAATGGTTTACTACTCCTGATTCGAGATCTGTCAAACCCGTGAAGCTGGAACATTGTTTTAAGTGGGTGGTCTGGATGACTTGTTGTAGTATTCACTTGTCGCACGAACCATTTCACGTTTCGTCTTGGCGTTTGAAGAGTTGTTATTGGAAGCCGATTATCCGCTTACTGTAGAACCTAAACGCCAAGTCAGAGAAGACCAATTATAGAATCAGGTTTCTAGGCATTGATATATACATCATTGCTTCAAAACTTGTCGCACTTGTTCCCTTTTTTTCCATCGCCCTGGAGGTTGACTTTTATTCTCTCACTGCAGGCCAGTTATTTTCTTCAACTTTTTCAAGGCTCAGTCAATCATTTTCTGCAACAATGGGTTCAAAGTATCGTCCAGTTCCTGAAGATGAGGAGCAACAAACTGATGAGAAGAACGCTCTCTTATCACCTCTGCCCATCTACACCAACATCTCGCCATACATTTCACAGCCAGGCACACATCCAATCTTGATATGGATATGTCATGGCATCTTACTCTCGTTCTCATTGGCGTTCTTCGCCCTTTCATTGCTACTTCGCGCTAGCCCTTTACAAAGTGGCGTTTGCAACCAGCCAAACTTTCCTTACTGTGAGTCTGTCGCAGCCTATTTTTTACTTCCACTAACGTCGAATAGCTCCCGCGGAAAGCGTTGCAGACTTCCATACGGTCCGATACAATATTACTCCAGCTCTCGAGATGTCTGAGTTTGTCGGTTACGGGCCCGAAGTTGATAAAGCATGGAACCATGTTACATATGACGTCGGTGATCAAATGATCTCAAAAGCTGAGCTTGACAAGCTAGGTCTCGACCCCAAATCCCTCAAGGTCAAAGATCCCAAGACAGGACATACGGGTTATCGCGTTGGTATTCAAGTATTCCATCAGCTTCACTGTCTGAACTTGCTCCGACAAGACACCTATAGGGATTACTACTCCAAAATGGGTGGCGATATTGAGGTTGAGCCTGAGGACTTGAGAGGGCATCTTGGTAAGTCGGACTTTTTGGATCGGTTGCTTGACCAATGCTGATATAAATTTTAGATCACTGCATCGAGATTCTGCGAAACAACATAATGTGCCAGAGCGATACTGGTGTTTTCGCATTCAAGTATTACGATGGCTATGATGGTCACTGGCCTGATTTTAGCACGCTGCATACATGTCGCAACTTTGATGCCATTCGAGACTGGGCGTTTGAGCATGCTGTTGTATTTGGAGATGAGGATTGAACAGAGCGCGAAACCAATTTAGATAGAAATGTAAACCAATTATATAACCCTGGTGGTAGACAATGAGCCATTAATCTCGATCCTCATCCTTTCTTCTACTGCAATACATTTATGACGTTGCTTTTGCATGTGATAAATCATACCAAGCATTATATCTACCAGAAGTGATATTAATAAGAGCGCTGACAAACTTTTGAGTTGCATATGGCGACTTCCGACTGGCTGGAATGATGTGTGGGGTTTACATCTCAGCTGTCAATTATTCACAGAATGAAATTGGGCATGCAAACCGATAACGTCAGATGAAAAAGTCCCTGCAGAGTGCTCATTCCAGCTTAGCCATGCATGTGTGTTGATTGGGCCGTTTAATTGGAATCTGGTGGAGATAAGATAAGATGGAGCACGATAAGATCTTCAACACTACCCTACAGAAATAGATTTAAATAATAAAACGCCATTACTGGCACATCGAGACTGAGTATATATCTCGAATTATAATAAGTATATTATCTGGGATTACTATTGTCTTTTTAATCTTCTTCTCAGAAGGTTTCCTCCCAGTTTGAACAAATATCGTCTGATCAAAGCAACAACAACTTTCACTAATGACTCGGCAATTCTGAGACATTGAACTGCTCAATAGAGGCAATCCCTTCACCCGAAATAGCCCAATTGACTCGCCAAGCCGGCTTCGGCCTTAACCCCAGCATCACCTCCACAGTCTATCAAGATAATGTGACCACTCTAACATAAGCTTAGCAAAAGTTCTCAAGCTCCGGTAGTTAACCATACCAAAATGCTTCATTTTAAGCTTACAGGGATAGACCCGCCCAGATCAAGCCCGTGCGTCGGCAGAAGATCCTTCCAAGACGGGAAGGTCTCTTGGCATCCGAAGTTCGGCTGTCTCGTATTTACCACGGCGGCCATTTCCTTTAACAGAAGGTCCAGGGGTTCATTTCCGAACACTAGCATTGGTACGGAATAGGCACCGCGGCAAGTCGTCCACTCATGAGTCAATGTGGCAGGTCAAATTTACGGAATAGCTTGTGTAGTTGCTCTTATGGGGAGTTGTCATAGATAAGCATGGCGAGTTATGCTGTGATGGGATGGTCTTTTGATCTGGATGAACGGAGATATGGCATAATTGGAAACGATCGCCATGAGATACTAAGATGGATAGATTATGCCCGCTCTAAGTCGTTCTTGAGAACAAGAGAACATAATTATAAATATCAAGTATAGTTGCATAGATTATAGTCAATATCATCATCCTCATCTATCTCTTCATAACTCATCACCGCAACAATGGTTTCCAAGCTCGCTCTCGCTATCTTCCTCGGCAACGCCCTCGCTGGTCTTGCCGGACGAGCCATCCCTCCTCGCTGTGCCATCGCAGACCCTACCCCGGAGCAAGTCCAGCACGCTCAGAACCTCAAGAAGATCGAATCCGTCTCCAAAGTCGCCGCTACTTCCATCACCGTCGACACCTACTTCCACGTTGTGTCTTCCTCCTCCTCAAAGTACATCACCAAGGCTAAGCTCCAGGCCCAGCTCAAGGCCTTGAACGATGCCTACGGTCCTCAAGATGTTACTTTCAACCTCATCGATACCACTTTCACCACCAACTCTAACTGGGCTGCTGGAAATGGCGAGGTTGCTATGAAGAGGCAGCTCCGTCAGGGCGATTACAAGACTCTCAACTTGTACTTCACTGATGTTGCTAAGCTTGATGGTCTTGACGCTCTTGGATACTGCTTCTTCCCTGAGCCTAATGTCTCAACTGGATCCTCAACCTTCATCCGTGACGGTTGCGTCATTGTCGCTGAGACAGTCCCCGGCGGTTCAATGGCTCCTTATAACCTCGGTGGAACAGCCGTTCACGAGGTCGGTCATTGGTTCAACCTTTTCCATACTTTCCAGGATGGTTGCAATGGTGGAGATCTGGTTAGCGATACCCCTGCTCAGGCTAGCCAGACCAGTGGATGCCCTGCTCGACGGGATAGCTGCCCTAACCAGGCTGGTGACGACCCCATCCACAACTTTATGGATTACTCCGATGAGTAAGTTATTCCCGAAACGTTGATTGATATAATTACTAATGGTTATTGTAGTGTTTGCTATGAGGAGTTTACCCCTGGTCAGAAGACACGCATTCACAGTGCTTGGACCACTTACCGCAAGTAGATTTGCGATTATGAGATGAGATAAAATGAGATGAGATGACATGTATATAACTGTTTGTACATATTTCTGCATAGGAGCGATGTGGAGTTTGCGAGTTGATGGCATGACTGTATCGGTGTTTTCTGGATAGCGAGTATGAGATTAGATATGAAGAGATGAGTTAATCTGAAACGTTTCGCATGTTTTAGTACATGACCCCGTGCGGGGTACAGTAAAACCTCTGTTTCTTCGGTAGTCGCCGTGGTATCTTTTGAAACTTCGGCCAATCCCGATTGTATCTTATTCGCTGCATAAGTATGTAGGTAGATGCGCTGTTACAACCCAGGACATGAAAGACACCGCTGCGATAGACATGCAAGGCCCACTTTTGGCGAGTTTAGTGTAGTTACTCTAAATCTCACCATAAGTTTAGTCCAGTTGCTCAAAGCTTTGACTAAGTTTAGTGCAGTGAGCCCTAAACTCCGATCGCTTATATATTTCTTCGAGGGACCGATAGCGGATTATACCAAGTGCTGCCAGGTTGGCACGTTGATCATCTGCTGATGGCTTCAGAGCTCGCACAGCAGCAAGGATCTCCAGCTGGTTGTTCTTAACAGCCCGAAGCCGAGAGATGCCCTCACAAAACCCATTCATTTTCTCAAGCTCAAGGAGGATACTGACTTGAGTGGCCTGCCCACTCTGGTACTCCCGGACTAGCTGGTTCAGGCTGGCAAGCACCGCAGCTTGCGAACTTTCAAGGGGCCAAGGTTGGCTGCGGACAGCAGTGTCCACACTTGGTGAACTCGGCAAGGACGCCTGGCTTGCAGGAAGATGGGGGGTGGTGCTTGGGCTTGGGGGTTGGTGGATGGTGTAGTGGCAGCGGAAGGGGCCAGGTGGAGTTGTTGATCTGTACACCAACGGCAGGTGGTGCAGGTGGGATGCGAGTCGGGTAAGGGATCTGGACAACACGTCGGGCCTGGCTCTGTCGTGAAGCGTTGGTTGAAGACTGCGCACGGGACTGAAAACGTGCGGAAGCATGTGCTGTGCCATATGGCTGTCGTGCTGTGTTCATTTGTATTTTTAAAAAAGTCCGGAAAGCAGGAAAGAGGAGGCAGCGCGGGTCTCAGACTGTGATGTAACATATAATACGTCTGAAGTTAAGATATAAAAACTTAGGCTAACGTCCCCTAAACTTAGTTCAGCCTTAGGGGGACGTTGTCCGACTACTAGAGAAGGCCCTTTGTCTTGGTCGATCAGATAACGTTGAGGGACTGTAGTGAATGGCGATCGAGTCGAAGCTGGAGCTAGATTTATAGCAAGAGGTACAGCACCATGAAGAGGACGAGGTGAGACATGAGATAGAGCAAGAGTAGGGAAGGAAGGAGTAGTAATACGACTGGAAATGGCATCGTAACAGGAATCGTGGCTATAACCGATGCTGCAGTTGGTGACGGAGGACGAGGAGGTGCGGCGGGAGCTGGAACTACTGTGGTCGGAAGCTGTCTTTGGCGCTGTCGGGAGGCAAAGGTTGATGATTGCGCACGTGGTATACGAAGTTCCGGTCGCCCTGATGGTAACATCGTGGGCGGCGTATGATACAAACAACAACCCGACTGCGAGTGTAAGAATGCAATGTTAGGCTTGGGGCGACGTGGTAGGGCCAGGGTCTTCAGCCCTCGATGCGGGGACTACAAAAGCTGTTGAAACTCTAATGAGAACTCTGTTTAAGTGGCTGCTTTGGCTGAATCATCTCCAAGTCTGATACTTTTGTTGACAGACATAGGTAATGTGTCGATAAAGAAGAAAGATGGCCATTGATTCGTCTGAAATGTGATAAAAATAAGAACCTGGGTTAAATGTGGGCATGGCAAGGATAAAAAGCTATAGATCATACGATAAGGTAACTTATCTTGGGCTTTTATGTGGATAGTTGGCATGCTGCCTGAACTGTGTTTTTGAGGGGTTATTTTAAGTTAGATGACCTGAAAGCTGATGCATCAAACACTCAGACTCTACTCGAACTGACTTTCAAGGACCGCAATGAACCCAAGTTGCCCAAAATCTCGGATCAACCCCCGCTTGCCGTTGTTCAAGAACAGCCAGTCTCAACGCCCTCGCAGACCGATCTCCCGTAACACCCATCCCTCCTTTCATCAAATCAGCGTAAAACACCTTAGAGACAAGACCACAAGTCTCATCCTCTGCTTTCCACAGACTAGCGACTACACAAGGTACACCCGCCATTTGGAACCCAGCGGCAAGATGGATCGATTCCTGAGGAAGCATTGGATCACCCGTGATAGCAGTCTCGCATGCTGATACATAGATGAGAGAGCAGTTTAGCTTCTTTGGCGCTGACATCATGCTTTGAACGTCGAGAACGTTTCCTCGCGTGATTCCGCCGTTGACATCTTGGGTGTACCAATCCCGAAGGAGAAGGCCGCTTCGTGCTGGGTTTAAGTTGTCGACTTCGCCGTGGCAGGCGAAATGTGCGATCTGGGAATTTAATAGACCCATGAGTGCCTCTTTTCGGACTGGGCGGTCATGGATCACGGCGTCGTATCCTCCGCGAGTGAGAATTGTGTGGATAGCGTCAATCTCGCTTGAGGCATGTTGTAGCGGCGCAAGGTGATCCGTTGTCTCCATCTTAACCAGCATCGCTTTCTGCTGCCCATCATGCATGATCTCCTTCTCGCGACCTCTCACAAATGACAAACCTCGAAGGGTATTTGTATACGATGGAACGCATCGATCGAGCACCGTGCAACGTTCTCCCGTCTCTACTGCCCGTCGATGATCTCCAGCCGCATGAATCGGCCAAGCATTGATACTGCTCGTCGTCAACCACCAGACCCTGGGCAAACCTCCGTCTTTGGGAGCCCCATCATACCCCAGACAGAGTAGAATAGGTTCTGCTACAACTTCCCAGAGCCAAGTAAGTAGATAATGGAGAAGATCCCCGCCCTGACCATCTCCGTCACTCGACATATCAGTGGCTTCACGAAGGAGTTGCTTATGCTCTCTTATATCGTCGACAGTGAATTTGGGAAGTGAGATCTTCTGGATGTCAGCGGTAGTAATGATAAGAGCGTAGCCACCACTCAAAGGTTCCGTTTCGACAATGACGATTGGACCAGACTCTGCAAGTCCGTAGAAGTGCGAATCCTCGCGTGGAAGCCTGAGAAAATCCTGGAATCCATCTTTTGCTCGAATCTCGGTTATTAGTTCCTGAAATGAAGTCGACTTGTTGAAAGCCGTCTGACTCTGGAGGAACTTCTTGTCCAAATCAAATCGAGCCGCCCGCTGGCCCTTCGCTTTCTCAGAGACTCTCACTTCGATGAAACGAGCAGCCAAATCTGGAAACTTCCCCTTCAATTCATCCAGGCCAGAATCAACATCCTTGTTGAGAATTTCCTCCCACAGGACACAGCGACTTCTCTCATAGAGCTGTAGCGCTTCAACCGCTGAATCCCCTGCGGCAAGCGAAAACCAAAGAGCGAGTGTCGGCACAGCTTGGAATTTCTTCGCTTGACGTAATTGATCAGCTCGTGTGGTACAAGCATATACTGCGAAGGGGAGATCCTCAGCTGCTTCTCGAATGTAGTTTCTTGCAGCTATCGAGTCCTTTGCTACGACGTGCGCAAACAATGATGCATAGACCTTCATCCAGGCGAGGGCATGACGAGCGATACCTGGTGCTGATGCGAATTGAGATGTGAAGATCAAGTATGCGTTTGCAGCGACGGTGCTTAATGGAGCTGGACTGACGGTCCAGATTGCGATGAGTAGTTCTGCTTGGTTGATTAGGAGTCCTCCACGGTTTATGTCATCCATGCCACCCATCGAGATACACTCTTGGAAATTCACTAGCGCATCACGAAGGTCTCGCAGACTGAGTGTCTTCTTAGCTCTGTACTGCAACGTGCGCGTCAAGTTTACCCGCGCTGAAAATAAGTAGAACTTGTCCGTGCATCCACAAGAGAGGGCTATGTTGAAGTTCTTCTCAGCTTGAGAAAGAAAGCTTAGATCTTCTTCTCGGTGGTATTGACGAAGATATGCTGTTCCCAGCATATTGTGCAGTGCCGAGATTTCGACTGGTGGGAGGTTGAGATTTCTGCCCAGAACCTCTTCAACAATCTGACCAGCTTTGATAATATCTCTGACATCCTTGGTATCGTCATATCTGAGTTGCAGGGCGTGGCTGAGACTTCTTGTCCTCGACCCAGCTCGAACCTCACTGGTTCCAGTTGCTTCGAGGCACTTCTCAAAGGACTTGATAGCTGTGTTAATATCTTCCAATCTCCCTGAGAACTTGAACTGATACATAGCTGTGTTTCCAAGGCCATGCGTCAACATGATGTTCATAGTCCCGCCAGAAGACCCCTGCTCCTTCGAGGCATCAAGGCCGTCCTGATATGCCTCAGCGGCCTGTGAAAGATACTTGACATCGCCGGTACATTGACATTTGACAACGTAAGCATTGCCGATATCATTCGCGACAGTAAGATAAAAAGTATCCGTTCGTGAAGCTATCTCCTTCGCTGCAACGAGTGCCGTCAAAGCACCATCGATAAACTGCTCTTGTCCCGGAATCTGAGCTGATACAAAAGCAGCCCTCCCAGAAGCTCTCAAACATCGAGCTTTCATAGGGTCATCGAGGTCGTTGAGAAAAGGCAAGACATCGAGATTTGCCTGACAGGCGTTACGAAGATCATCTTTGCAACCGTTAGCTTCGAGTCTGATGAGAAGTGCTATAGCGAGTTGCTGGTAACAGTTGATCTGCTGATGGCCTTGTAAATCTGGATGGTCGAGGGCCTCTTGTAGACACTTAACAGCCTGGTCTATTTCTGAGAACAGCCCCGTCTTGCTGAACTGCTCTTCATGAGCACCCGCGTCTCTGATGAGCCGTGCCGGTGTCTTCGGTGACGGATCGATGATCTGTAGTTCATTCATCCGCTCAATAAGCTTATCTGCTTCAACTTGCGTTTCTCGGTGATTATTCTGCTCAGCTCTTTCACCCAGCGCATTCGACAGCTCTTCCAGTGCCTCTGTGGAGTTTGGATGAACCCGAAGGGCCTGTCTCAAATAGCCGATCTCAGCTGAAGGATCTCTTGTGTTCTCTTCTTCATTAAGCTTCTGCTGTAACGATGCCAAGTTCATGAGACAATTGAAACGATCTTTCGAACGCTTTTCTTCAGAAACTGCGAGTCCTCTGTTGAGAGAAGCCTTTGCCTTTCTGAGATTCTCGATATCCTGGTTTAGGTCGTATAAGTGGACGAAACAAGCGGCGCGAGCACGATGGATATCTGCAATGGTGTATCTGAAGGGCGTCGAGTTGAATCGGCTTGGGATTGAGTCTTCGGCAAGCTGAAGAGTGGCCATACTCTCACGAAGTAAGCTTTCCTTATCTTCTTCCTGAAACAAGGCCTTTTCCTGCTGTAGCTTTGCCAGGCCAAGATAGAAGATTGGCTTCCCTGGGAATTCCGTAGCCAACGCTTCATGGAAAGCCGCAGTCGCATCCTCAAAGTCGACTTCTTCGTGAGAAACGTTGTACCTTTGTGTCAGAATATCCCCAAGATCATCGAGATGCAATGCTCGGTTTGAATGATCCCACGGTCCAAATTCAACAGCCTTTCTGAGATATTCCACTGCCCGATCCAGAGCCTCAACCTCATCTTCTGGAGATGCAACCTCCCACTGTCTCCGAAGAACTCTCCCAAACATACTGACAACGACTCCTCTCATATGCTCGCTTTTAAGAACGTTGAAAACAGCTAGAGCGCCCAAGATAGCGGCATCCTTCAGGCCAGATGTATTGTTGCCGACACCTCTCGTCATCAAGACTTCTTCACTTGCCATGGAGAATCGCTTTGCTCTCTCAGAGCGATCCGAGAGCATGACAGCGTAGATAAACTTGCATGTCTCTGTATCCACGTCCTTTAGAAAGTCTTTATTACGACAGAACTGACCGTCTGGAATGAGCTCTTCATCTTGCTCTTGGGATGCAATCAATGTTGCAGCATGTTCAAGCTGACTGGTGAGATCTGATGCCATAATGAATGTTGTGTGAAACCGGCACTTGAGCATTCATTTAGTGACAGGAAAAGAGGGGAAAGATGACTTGCGCAAGCACTAGGGACAGCAACAAGACTGTGATCACTGGACTCTGATGCGGGGTTTTCATCCTACTGTATGTAAGAAATTTGAAACATTGGTCTCTGAGTGACAAAAAGATTGGAACGATGTTGGGACAGTTTGCTGCCAATTCGACGGCGTGGCTAATCCGCTTATTCCTTCATTGATTATCGAACGGCCGAGACATTTGTGCAATGCGAGCAGGTGATAGGATACAGTATCACAGGCTGAAGTGCAGTGTAACATTGCGCGCATAAATATTGGCACACTATTAGCGCCACAGCGGCTAGATCGGGTTCTGAGATACGAGGTATTTGTGCTGCCTTGCGCTAACCCTAGATAAGAGAGACCTACTACCCCTCTATCACGTAGCAAAGTCATCCAAATAGTTAACAATAATGGGCAAGGCTTTAGATCTCAAGTATGCCGAGCTTATGCGAGCGCATCCTTTCGGCACGGCGCTGTACCTACCGATTCCCTCGAGTCAGTTTCAGCCCGGATTCATCGGATATTTTGACTCGACTGGGGCCTGGAACCCAATCGGAAACATCACATCGGCGTCGAGCTTACCACTGTGTTTATCATCTATCGACGGCACAGCATTGAAGCGAGCGCCGACTCAGAAACAAACATGGGGCCCTAAGCTGGGTAACAAGACAAGAGGCCGTGCCATTGATTTAAGTGTCGGTCTTGGGGCAATACCCATGCTGGCAGCAGCGGCACTGCCCTTCGATGTTTCCGCTTACTTCCGATTCCAGGCAGATAAAAATCACGGAGCTGTTCTTCTGACCAGTGGTCCTATTGTTCATGAGCGTTATTATCACAAAGAGCCTCTCCTTCAGTGGATGAAGCAGAACGCGAAAAGCCTAGTGAAATCTTACCCCGAGGTGAGAGAAAATGGCTTGTGGGTCGTCACTTCTACATGGGCAGCAAAGAATGCATCGGTCAATTGCTGGAACTCCAAGGACAAGGTGGTCGATGTTGGGTTCAGCACAACGGCTCTTGAGTTTGGCGAAGTTGCGCCAAAGGGCAGTTATCGGCATGGAGGAAGTGCAGAAGGATGGATAAGCACTCAGAGTGATGATGTAAGTTGTTTTGTCCGCTTTTGTCTATTATCCAATTAACGGGTACAGGATGACAAAGGCCACGTTGTCTTCTTCCATGGCATCAGATTCACATGGATTCCCATTCGCGGAGTGAGTCACGAGGCTGAACCGTAAAACGCACGAAAGCTAAATAACTGCAGTTGACAGAGAAGAAGACCCCCGGGAGATTTCGAGGAGAAGGTCGTACAACGTCCGCATCTCTCACAACATTTGAGGATGACTTGGGTAATGGGATGCTTGAAGTGCAATATGAAGACCAAACTGAGAGGGAGGAACATGATGCAGTGTACCAGGACGACGACGAGGAAGACGCATGGGGGTAAGCGTCGCTGTGTGATGGATCCATCAGAATTATGACTTTTGATTAGGCCAGGCGTACAGTAACACAGATCACGTTGTCCAATGCTGGCTTTTAACCAAACTTGGACCCCGATTTAGAGCCAGTAGTAGAGCGCTGCATCCAAGATAAAACTTTGCTGGGACAGATACTTTCGTGAACAAAGCTTCGGCATCAGGGATTGGGTATGTTGCTTTGAGCCTTTGCGCCTAAACATGTTTAACCTTTTCCATTTGCAATGCACCTGTAATATTTCTTTTCATATCGCCAAGTAGAATTTTTCAATTCATATAAAGAACGACGAACCGGGATCTAGCTCTCAAAATTTCATTTCCTTTTTATTCCTCCGGTCCCTGAGTCTTACTACGTCCTAGGAAGCAGCTCTCCCCGATCGCTATAACAAGTCTGCTCCATGGTGATTTCGTTGGATCAGCCAAATAACCATAATGACACTTCTCGCCAAGCTGAAAAGGTTGACTGTCCGCAGGCCACGTGAAAAGCCTGCGCCTGAGAAGCCCGCGCCTGAGAGTCATATGCTCATACCAAAACCGGTCAAGACCAGTGATGTCCCAACAAGTAGCAAGAGAAGAGGTCGTTCGGCAAAAAAACCCGTCACTCTCATTGATGGGATCAGCATACCCAGGAAAAAGCAGTCACCACGGATAACCTTACAAAGCCTCCCTACAGAGCTTCTAACTGAGATCGCCAGTCTCCTCGCACCGATTGATCGTGCAAGCCTTGCCTTCACATCTCGTTGGCTTCATAACCTCTTCAGTAATGCCACACAGCTTAACGGATTTGATAAATGGAAATTCCTGAGACGGCTTGAACAAAGCTACGTGTGGCCTGGTGAGATACTCTGCGATCTTTGCAGCAAATTCCACGAACCTCGGAAAAGCAGTCACACCTTTACTGAAAAAGAAGGCCGGCGGGCCTGTATTCGCGATGGCGCTTCGCATCTACAGCGATCGTCTATATCGCCTTATCTTTCGAGCGAAATTCATTTCGATGCCATGGCAGCTATATCGAGATCCAACCATTTCGCCCCTGATGCGCTGCTCCCCGGCGAGCCGAGTGTCCAGTTTGTGGCGCCGTTTGTCAATGACAATGATAAACTTATCATACGGCTACAGCAGACTATACATTTTTCATGTCAGAGACACATCCTACTCAAGTCACAGAGGATACTGTTTCCAGGAAGAAATACAGGCCGAGAGCCGAATAAGGTCATTGAGGGCATTGAAACTATACATAGAGCTTTTCAGGAATCTGAAGAGCTTGGCAATATCTGTGGGCATGCTAAGTGGACTGATCTGTATCCGTTCATTACCTGCCCAGACGAAGAATTCGAATGGCCCCTAGGGCAATGGTCATTCCGCTACTCAGGCTCACAAGAATTTGACATTCCTGGTCGACACCTACAAGAATGTCTATGGACTCACAAGGGAGACTGTTGGTTAACATGCCAAGCAAGAGCCAGACTAGACAGCGCCCTCGAAGGTCGCATATGGTCCTGCGGTGGGTGTTCAACCGACTACGCGGTCAACATCATCCGCCCAGAGAGCTCGTCCGCGAATTACATCGTGATGACATCGTGGAAAGATCTAGGGACTTGTATCAGACGAAATGATCCGTTGTGGAGGGAGCATATGAACTATGGTGTTCATGCGGGGCATAGACGTCAGGTAATCGGGATGATCGCGGGTCAGATTGAGACGTTGGTGAGGGGTACTAGGGGGTATGTGCACTACTTTCCTAACATTTCGAAGAAGAGACTGAGGGAGATATTCATTGATGAGGGAGGGGATGAGGGGCCAAAGCTCGCTGGGAAGGTGGAGGTAGATTCGTGAGGATATATTTCTGCCTGTTGTTTGTAGAGCACGAGCCGAGACGCAGGACAAGATAACCTTGAAAATGAACAGATACCTCATTACTTGACTTGTCTATCATAAAGATAAGGAAAAGAGGAAGGGGGTGTTGTCAGAGGATGGCAAGTATAGTTGAGTAGAGAGTTCTTTGTTCCACTGGCTGTAGGAGATTAACAGTAAGCTTCCTTAGAGGGGTGATAGGACATTAATTGCACAGTTCCTCACAATTGAAACTGATGCTGTCTGCCCCTTAGATCTGCATAAGACATAGACTAGGGTCTATTTAACCGCTTGCAAACGCCTCTCCCGACTTAGCTAAGATTAACTCTCCGGCTTATGTGAGATTAAGTTGGCAGATATGAGTGTCGAACGCAAGGCTTGGCAGGCAATATCTTGATCAAAGGGCAGCCAATGAAGGAGGATAAAAGACACAGATTTGGTACAGAGAGCACCACTTTCTTATTCCCGGCATAACCGACCTCGGGAACGGCGGTTGATCATGCGACGCACGTGGCTATGCTCCCTTTTCTGATACAGCCTTGTAGGGTTGTCAAATCACAAGACAGTTTTTCTGACTGGCCTCAAAGGTCATCTGTTGTCTAATGTTAGAATGGGAATCAGCGGAAGCGAGTTTTCGCCTGAGAGAGTTGATGGACCGTGGCGAAGAACTAAAGAGTGGAGTTGAAGGCATAATAGGACTTGTATGAACATCTCTTTGTATGATACTGTATCTAGTTGTTCCTAATGCCTTTCTGATATGATATTTACCGCCTCTCATCCTGCGGAGGCTAACTAAATCTAAAGTTATGGTCGTTCTATTTTAATTTGTGAAAGTCCAAGCCGCAGTGCCGTGTGCCCAGAAGTCCATTATGAGCAAAATACCGCTCGGCGGAACTTTTTGACAATAGGAACATGTGCACAGGTCCCAAACAAATTGAGATACCGCCGAGTAAGGTCGTGCGTCTAATCATCATATAGATATTTCATGATCCACGTCTCGCTTATAAGCAAGCCAATAATGGAAGGGTCGGAACGAGCAGCCCAATCAGATAGAGATCAGAATGGACAATGCCAAGAGTTGCGGACCCATAGATATGTTTATCTTAGTCAGATACAATGCTGTGATGATCTCAAGTATTGTGGGATTTGAATCCTTCGAGGATCGTATCATTTATCTTGGGGACAGTAAAGACAAGGCCTTGAACTGGATGCCAAAATAAACTCAACAAAGAATGTACTAAGTTGACACTATTAACCCTAACCCTAAGTCACTCCTGGCGCTTTATTCCTGAGCTCGGCTAACATTCTTTGTTCAGGCTACGCATTCGCCGATTTTGTAAGTTCCTCGAATATCGTTCTATTCTGAATCGCGCTGATAGTTTGGCTAGAATAATGACGGCCTTGACGATTTCTTCTGTATCAAGGAGGACGCTGTATGGGTATCACTCAATCGCGGCGGAAACCCTCCCAAGTTCGAGAGCATCGGCCAAGTCATTGGTGGTTTCGATGGCCTGAAAGCCACTGATGTTCGCATAGCAGGTTAGATAACATCATCTCTCATTCTTCATTCGTTGGGACACTTAAACTAACAAGAATATTAGATATTGATGGCGACGGCAGAGTAGATTTTTGTCTAGTCAAGTCTGCTGGCGAGATAGCGTATGTTCACCCTGATGATAATGACCCATAGCTGACAATGCTAGGTGCTCTCGGAACGGTGGCTGGGCTGACAAGCCTCAATGGCAAGGGTTCAGCACGGTCAAGGGCATTCGTGGAACTGTCTTCAACACTGCGCAACCAGACAAAGCCGGCATAGTCCTTGGTATGCCAAATTCCATTGTTCTTTCTTGTCACGTAGCTAACATGACCGGCAGCCGACCTCAACGGAGAGTAAGTTGGCATGATAGCATCATCATATGTTAGCGATAGATGTACTGATGCTCATATACAGTTTCCGCAGCGATGTGATGTATATCGGCGATCATGGTCAAGTCAGCACATGGGTCAACAACAGAGGCAGTGGCAGCGGAATAGTAAGTTTGAAGTACAATCCAATGGAAGGATCTCCAGACTAACGAGTATAGGTACCGAAATGGAGATCCGCGGGCCAAACCCATGCTGGCCAAGCCGTGACAGGTATCCAAGACAGCATCAAGTTCGGACGCATCTACGGCTCAAATCGTCTTGACTACATCTTCCTCAAAGAAGAAAAAGACCGCTTCGACGTAGTCGTCTGGCAGAACCAAGGCGCTGGAGGAACCAAGCTTAAGGCAGACGGCAACTACTACTGCGACATGCGTGGTACTGGCAGCGATGATTATGTCTGGATCTATCAGGACGGTCATGGTGCTGAGATCAATGTCAACAACCACTCCCCGCCTGCGTGGGGACACAACACCAAGATTGAGCTTAAGGTTCCTGGGCCGCGAAATGGTATTCATCTCGCTGACTGGACTGGCGATGGAAGATGCGACGTCATTGTGCAGAACAAGGCAACTGGACATTTGACTGTCTACAAGAATCAGTATGATAAGGGAGCTGACAGTATTTCTTTTGACAGCGGTACCTCTGTTGCGACGGACTGCAACCAAGGTTGGGGTGTTGGTATCTTTGATCTGGGTATGAGATTCCATGACATAGAGTAAGTGGGCCAGAACCCTTCTAAACGCCTTTCCCGACCGATCGAATCGGAGACTAACGGATTTCTCAGCGGCGATGGACGAGCTGATGCGTTGTGCATTGAGAAAAATGGCCGTATCACCGGTTGGCTCAACAAGGCCAATGGCCTGGAGAACGTAGGCCAGATCAAGTTCTCAGAAGGATGGCAAGTTGTAGCATCAATCACAGCCACATATATACACTAACATCTGCTACAGGGATCGAGCCAATATCCGTTTTGCAGATGTCGAGGCCTCTGGCCGAGCCGATCTTCTCCACGTCGACAAGTATACTGGTGCTGTTGATGATTTTACCAACAATGGTCACAAAGCCCAAGGAGGTAGCTCGTTTTCTTTGACTAAACGTGGAATGCTTTATAATCCTATTGAGTCGTTGTCTCCAGAAGGTGCTTCCAAGGTAGCCAAAGTGGTGGAGGCGTCATCCGAGATGGTGGTAGATTCGGCAAGCTTAGAGGACAGTGATTCTGGAACTAAAACAACGTAGGATTCTGAGGTGGGATCATCGACCTCGAGTGACGTACTTGAGACCACATCTTCAATGCTGGACAGCGTTTCGTAGGTTGATGTGAGGCGGGGCTGGAGTGTTGTCGCTCTGAAACTGAAAATGGATGGCTCGACAGCTTCAGAAGAGACGCCAGTAGCTTCATCCGATACAAGGCTGCTCTCTTGGGTTACAATCATAGACGAAGCGGAGCTAATGTCACCAACACCAGCAAGCTTGCCATTTTGGCACCGAGAAACTAGAAGGAAGTTAGTAACGAGAGACCTCCGTATAAGATAGTAGCGTGCCGTCATAAATACCCAGTGCGACTGGTGTACATCCTGGCACAGATGTGAACTAGATATGAACCTGTCCGTCATATGCTTGACAGAAGCCTGCCTCACCATTCGGCAAGTCGTCATTTCGAAAGCTAAGCGATGTTCCAGTCGAGGCAAAGCCTTTCGTGATGGCATCTGACGGCGGGGCTCCTTGACTGTCCAGCTATTTGAAATCTTCACCAGAATAATGAATGGGATTCCCATTCTTAAAAGAGACGGCCCTGGGCGAGGTCGAAGATGGAGGCAAAGGTGCAGGTATCGATGCTACCGTCTCCAACAAACCCTCCGACGTCTCGTGTGATGTTATTGCGCTTTCGATCGTCGTCGGGGAGTTGAATGAAGAAGATCACTGTTTGCCCTTCTGGTTCGACGATACCGGTTGTTGTGGGAACTACAAGTGCCGTTTGACTAAAGGATGCTTGTAGGGCCGATGGAGTTGTAAACACTTCGTCTCCCGATAGTGGAACATCCTCTGACGAAGGCCCTGACACAAATCCCGCTGTCTGGGAAGTCTCTTTAACAGTCTGCAAAGGACTCGAGTCTATTTACATACATTAGCTTTGTCTTTTCAATTCTGAGGCAAATACCACTCACTCGTACTTGTAGTAGCAATGAAAGCATTCCTCCCAAACGTCGGACGAATTGACGGAGCTAAGGGAAACCTGCTGGTCTCTCTATCGCCTGTTTCCGGTGCATTATCGATTGAAATGAAGGGTCGTCGTTGTTCGGAATCGTAGCGAGGTACGTAAAAAGATAGGTTACACAATATGTTTCTGCTTCCTTCAGTGCAAGATCTTGCTCCGAGGAGCCAGCTACAGCTTTCAACAAAACTGCAGAAAAAATGTGTCTCTTCATGGTTAGCTTTGATGCGATTTCTGAGGTAACGAGGGTTACACAAAAATGAAAAGGAGGATTTACGGGGACTATTTGAGGCATAGAAATAGGGAGCGGCCGATATCTCAGCCGCCATCCGTACCCTCGTGCAAGGGAGAGATGAGAGATCAGCGAGCTACTGAGAAGTGCCGAGACATATTTCTCATCCCTACATTGCACAACTGTATTTTCATTCCACCTACCAACAGATTTCGACTTCTGAGGTTGGTGGCCATGAGTAGCATCCGAAGTTATAAGAATACTGGACATTATTATATGCTAAACGCCAGTTGATATGATAACCAGCGTGAGTTTGACACAGTCTGCGAAGGTCATATGGGTAACTAACACTCTTTCTCCGGACACTCGTTATACATCATTTTTCATCCAAATTTAAATGCTGCAAGTCACGGAACTGTTAATATGGCAATCTAAGTCGTCCTTCCATAATATCAAGATGTCCTCAGGGAGCAAGAAAACATCGCAACTTAATATAGGGTGTCAAAATAAATTTAGCATAAAGTCCCCTAAGTTTAGGTTAGATTTACCTACACATTTTCATCCCTTAGGGTCAAAGGTCCTGACTTTTCTTTCCTCCCCAAGGGTGTCGAGGATGGAAATAATCTGTTGGTTGCCCTACGAGGCATATGTCTCAGCCACAGCATCCTTTTCGCGGACCAAAAACTCCTTGAAGCTACCCAAGTTAATCCCCCACGTCTTGACCCTCTCAGCGTCAACGCATTTCTCACCATCCCTCAAAAACACCTGCGACCCGATGAAAGGGTTGGTACCCATAGCCTGAGCCACTTGTTCATCAGTGTAGAACTTAGCCCTGATGTCCCGCCCAGTCGCGTCTGCCAGAATCTCCATCATCTGCACGGCCGTCAGCCTCTCGCTAACAAGGTCAATCCCTTGCCCATTAAACCTTTCTGGCTCGTTAAAGGCGGCGAAAGTAAATTTGGCGATGTCTTGTGGGTCGACGAGGTTGAGCTTGGTATCGGGTTTCAGGGCGGTCAACCAGGTATTGTGTTGGAATAAGTCGCTGTAGATACGAGCTTTTGGAGCGAGAAGGTTGGACATGAAGAACCCGGGTCGGATGATAGTCCAGTGCTTGAATCCAGCACGTTGAACTAGGCCTTCAATAACATTCTTGATGAAGAGGGTCTTGAAGATCAAGTGACCTGGAGGAAGAAGCGTACGCCTCTCAGGAGCATCGGCACTAATAGAGCTCGAGTACACAATATCCTCAACGCCCGCCTGCTTGGCCAGTGCAATAATTCTCTGTGCCCAGATGCGCTCATCATCAAGATTGCTGTAGTTAGGCCCAAGAGCGAGGAACAATTTGTTGCACCCCGTCAGACCGGCAGTCAGGGCTTCTTCATCATCCCAGTCGCCTGAGTTCAAGGCGACGCCGATCTTTGCGAGAGCTTGCGCTTGGGGGGATTCAGTGTTTCGCACTGTAGCGCGGACGGACCAGTTTGATTGGCGGAGGTGGCGACATACTGCTGAACCTTGGGTGCCTGTAGCGGCGACGACGTAGACGTTTGGGAGAGACATGGTAATAAACCGGATATGTTGTGGAGTGTGATGAGATACTGTTGCTTTCAATTGATGGCCGTTAAACTCTTTTATATCTTGTTGCTGTAAATTACAGCTCCTCCTCCTCTTCGCGCTATTCCGTCGCTTTGTGGGGCTAATCAGCGGAGTTCCGCTACTCTTCAGATCCCTCAGCGCACTTCCACCATCTCACCTCATCGCAAACCACCAAAAATCCATCTCATCCATCATCCATGGAGCGTAATGACCCGCCAGCGCGACGGAAGTCGTGTCAGGCCTGCAAGAAAGCGCGTCGGAGATGCGATCTAGCGCGTCCGACGTGTCAGCGCTGCGCCCAGCGGAATATCCACTGCCATTATCCTTATGCGCCTCCACTGCGTGAGAGTGTCAGCTGCATCCAGCCCGTGACCCCAATTGTTGAGATTGACAGTTCGCTTACGCCGTCATGCTTTGGGATGTTTGATTCCATCTTCGAACCAACGGACGATTTCACAGACCAGCTGTTCCAAGGTTCGTTGGACTGTGATGCTTCTAATTGGCCTACACCAGGGCTTTCAACCACGGCTCAAAATGCGTTGAATCGGTCTCAGCTTGTCACCATACCTCAAGTCACAAGAGCGATTACATCACGGCTTCAGTACGCTATGGATGCAATATTGAAAAGTCCGTCACAAATGGTTTTGGAGAATCAGACACCTTGGTGCCATGCGCATCTATACGATGATGGAATGCCAAAGTCTATGCAACGTGAGTTGATTCTATGTACCAACGACTCATCAATAACACTTAATAATAGATTCGGTTTCTTCTGCTGCACTCTATGCAGCGAAGAATCATCTCAACGCCAGAGTCATCCGCGATAACGTGGAAAGCCGGGTGCAAGAACTCCTCGCCAGTCCTCCACCAGCAACTTCAATAGAAACGCTGGCATACGCACAAGCACTTCTCATATATCAAATCCTCCGTCTACTAGACAACGACGCCCGAACCTACGCCATCTACGAAGCAACCATGCCTCATCTCGAAGAAGCATCCAACGCACTAATTCCTCACATCGCCATCGACGAAGCAGCAAGCCAATCCTCAGATCTTATCCCTCTCTTTCCCGCCTCAGCAGCACAAGCCTTCTGGACAAATTGGATCTTCCAAGAATCAGCCAAAAGGACCCTCGGCATGATAAACTTCTTCATGCTGACATATTACTTCATGAAAGGCGAGTCAGGTAATAGATGCGGCCAGAACAAAAACATCGCTGTGAATCGGTCTGTCACTATGTCTGCGCATTTGTGGAATGCGCAAGATGCTGTTGACTTTGCACTCGCGTGGAGAGCTAAGAAACATTTTGTAATAAATGTCAGCGCGTAAGTTGCATGTCAGTTTACCTCTAGGATCAGCAGCTGATGACGCTCAGACCAAACTTCTTGGAGACTATCATTCAGGATGCCCAGAAAGATGACATTGATACTTTTGGCAAGATATGTCTGACATCTTTGATGGGACTTACGGAGGCAAAAGGCTGGTTGGCTATGAAGGGAATCACTTTGTAGACTTTCTCCGTTCAGTCCGGCTGGACAAGCTGACATTACGAATATACCTGGGCGATAATTCTGACCGCATGCCTCTAGTTGATGAATCGTTTCTTTGAGGATTATTAGAGATACTGGTTCCCAGCCATTGTGTCCATAAAGACATCGTCTAGCTCAGGATCATGTGAAACCCCAGGTCTTTAAGGTCTAAGTTCCCTTCCAACCCTCAATTCTTTCTTGACCAAATGTGACAATTAGAGTAGTGTATGTAAAGTCATCGACCTCACTTGGCTTTCTGGTTGTGAGTATTTCCCCAAGTTGGTGGCTAAAGATTGGTTTAAAACCGGCCTCCGTCTCGTTGACTCTTTTCATAATGCTCTTCCAAATATATGCTGAGGAAGCATCCCATAAGCCCTTGTTGCCAGTGAAGCAAAGGCCACCTGGACAGTCAGTCATACCGGTTTTGAGCGTCGAATATATAGTCGCAAGCAGTACAATTATAAGGAACGTACGCCGGATGAGTGGTGTGTGCGCAGAGATGCAAACTCGAGGTTATATCCCCTTTTATACCCTCTTGGTCTCTTCCCTTTGCAATGCCCTAGGGCTTATAATAAGATTTATTAGTTATTGTGAAAGCTTCTGGGTAAAAGCTTATATCAGGGAAAGACAATATTGTGTTGTCATTTATTACCTATGTTTGCAGCCTAAAGCTTAACCTTATAGGCCGCAGTCATCCTATAGTACGCCGGATGGACTCCACACGAGCCTATATGCGCCAAAGTGTCTCGATGTTGCCGTCGAGACAGGGCGTTGGATCACTTGTAGTTGTGGACTCATTGGAAACAGTAGCATCACTGGGTGATGAGTTCCAGCCAGTCTGCAAACAAGTATCTAAAGAGGCGCTTTGGACTAACTGATATCCCCATGGAAGTAGGACATCCAGTGCTTGCTCAGCTCGGGTGCGTGCATTTATATCCCCGTCAAAAAGGCAGGGAGCAAGATAGATGATGAGAGCTTGGGTGCGAGAGAGATGAGTTGTGGTATCTAAAATGGTCCCACCGACTGAATCTAGGGACTGACTCTGGATGAGACTGCTAATACGATCCTTGCATATTCGTAAAATTATGGTTTGATTTGTTGATGTCTTGGTTTGATATGCGGCCAAGGTGATGTAGGCATCCTGAATAATAACAGTCATCTGGACAGAGTATAGGGAACGGTGAATGAATGCGCAGTGGCCGTGTAATGTCCATTGCTTCATCCAAGTTTGCAGTGCGTGGATGAAAGACTTGAGGCTATCTTCTGCTAATGTGAGGCACTCACTACTGGGTGCGGAAGCAAGCTCCCAGGAAGCTGCAGTGAGATACCAGGGTATAGAAGAATGAGAATCAGAGGCGCTATTTGAGTCGGATACCAAGGTGTCGGCTAGTGGTCGGGCTGGTTCTGATGTTGATTGGTGGAAGCCGCCAAAACTAGGTTCCTCACCGGATTTTGTGTATCTTCCATAATAGGAGCGGCAGGAATTGTCTCGAATACTCCATATTCGTCGTATATGATGTCATAAGAAGGTACTATTCGAGGTGCAGGGTATCTGCACACCGAGCTAGGTTCTCTGTGCCGGAATAAGCTCTCAGCCACAAGTCTCAACTGCAAATAACACTTCTAGCCCACAACTTAGACATCAATACCAGCACACCGAGCGTTTGGCCGTGCATCGGGCGCAGGACGGAGTTTGCCTGTCACATCTCCGCTTCGCCCGAGTGCAGAGGACGCAAACCCGCTTCTTGTGTGTCCGGGGCTCTGCCATGTCAAAAAATAGGTGTGAGAAATGGCGGTAGATGATCTTAAATCGCGGATTGAGTGTATCGTGTTGCGGAGAACTAACAGTCGTGGTAAGGGAAACTGATGAATAAGCTGCAGGCCGGCGGGAAAAATCCCGCAGGATGGATCCTAGGTCACGCTTGTGTGACAAGAATTAGCCAATTACCGTTCATACCGCCAAAACTCAACTATGTGGTTGCGCAAAACTTCCCACTATAGGTACAGTCCTCTCCAAAGAAGCACGGCCGAAAGCGAAAACGCAGTGATTTTCTCGAGGTCCCGCACGGATATCACATTGCGTAGTTTAAATACGGAATTCTACTTTTTACCGACCTTGGACTAGAAGCTGACGGGAGCACAGCGTGCCAATATAAGAATGGCAGATTTCCACCACAAGAAACTTGTACTACCATTGCAACTTGTATATCAGCTCCTGAACCTTCAGTCACTCCCTGGTTAAGTCCGTCAGCTCGACAAAATGACGCTTCCAGGGCTCAAGAAACTGCACAAGAAGTCTTACCCAGCCATCTCTCCTACTCGTCCCGAGCTCCAGCATGAGAATCGCACGGTACTCATAACAGGGGGAAACAGAGGCATAGGCTTCGCCATTGCCCGCCCATTCGTGGAAGCCAGGGCCGAACGTGTCATTATTGTATCCCACTGCCATGACGCTGTCACTGCGGATGTCGACAAAGTGGCCAAAGAAGCCAAGGACAACGGATCGCCTACCTTGGTTGAAGGACGCATCTGCAATACCGCAGATACGGAGTCCACTTCTTCCTTGTGGCTCGCCCTTGAGAACGAAGGAGTACACGTCGACACTTTGGTTCTCAGCGCAGCCTCCTTAGGCATACAGAAAACCCTGCTGGACACTGGGCTTGATGAGGTTTGGGGTGAATATGAGACTAACTTGCGCGCCACCATCAGCTTTACTCGCTGGTTTCATAGACAAAAGCAACACGGAGAAGAAGAGACGCAAGGCAAGAACACAATTTATCCAAGAAGAGTTTAGCCTTCACCTTTACATGCTGACCGGTTAGGCTTTGATTAGTCTCAGTACTTCTGTGGTCTACGAGCGGCACTACGTACCTACTCGTCCAGCGTATGCCATCACAAAGCTCGCGGGGACAGACCACCTCCAACAAGTAGCGCTTGAAGTCAGCCCGCAAGAAATGCAGATTTCTATCTTTAGCCCTGGCATTATCTGGAACGATCTTGCTGCAGAGAAGGGCTTTGACGAGTCGACATTTCCTTGGGATGATGGCAAGTGCTTGTGTGAATATTTAGTTGTAAATACTAATCTCTCTCGCAGAAAGTCTTCCAGCTCACTTTTCTGTGTGGGCAACAAGCCCCGAGGCTGAATTCATTCACGGTCGCTTTGTCTGGGCGGCTTGGGATGTCGAGGAGCTCAAGGCACTTATGGAAGATGGCGTTAAGAAGAATCCAAGATTCCTACTCGCCGATATCGAGGGCCTGTCAGTGAGCAAGGGTAGCACTTGAGAGATATACTACAGGCTCATAAGACCATCTAAGCATACATAGTCCTTAGCCGAGTGTCCATCTTAAATTTACTCCCATTCCTTATCCAGAACAACCAGATTTTGATATCCTTGCTTCACAATCTCAGTATCAATCACCATAACAGCGATGAAAGTGGTGTCCTCAGTTTCACTGGGATTGTCGCTGACGGTGTGATGGCACCCAGGAAGCTCGTTGAAGCTCTCCCCGGCGTTATAAACCTTGGGCGGGTTACCGTTCATCCCGCTAAGGAGCTGACCCTTGATCACAGTGGCGGCGACAGTGGCACCGGAATGAGTATGCGGAGGTGTCCAGCCGCCAGGACCATAGTGGACTTCCAGACCAACGATGGACTTGCCGGGTGCGTTGGTGAGTTCGTAGTCGTAGAGGATCTTGACATTTTCGCGGGGGCGATTGCTGGTGATGATTAGTTTGACTCTGGATGATGGAGTTGTTGAACTTACCACTTGCTCTCAACACTGTCGGCCATTTTGATGAAGTAGATGTTATGGGATTTGTGACGGAGAAGACACAGGAGTAAGAGATAACGAAAATGGTAAATGTTGTTCTTCAACGGAGCGAACTACTTATACTAATCGAACAAGTGTATTTTCTCGATTGACAAAGGGCGAAGGACGAGTATCCTACCTGTCGGCTTTCCGGGAGGGAGGATGAAGAAGCCGGGCAATCGTCAATCACTGGACCCGCCCGGGTATCCGGGTACTCGCTTCTGTCCCCGAACCCGGGCGGAATTCCCTTACACGACTATCAGCATATAAACAGTTCCTTCTTGGCAGAAAAAGGTGTTTCAGTATTATCAGCTCTTAGAAATACTATCAACTAGTTTATCATTGCACTGTATACACCAGGAACAATTCTCCTAACCTCAAGATGAAAGCTGTTCAGATCCTTGGAGACATGTCCTCTCCAAAGCTCACAACCAACTTCTCAATGGAAAAGCCCGAGCCTGTCAAGTCTGAGATTCTGGTTCATGTTCATGCCGCTGGAGTCACAGGTGATGAAATCATGTGGCCAGAAACATATCGGCGTCCAACCCGCATTCCCGGCCACGACATATCCGGCGTCATCGCCGCTTTTGGCCCTGACTACTCTGGTCTCTTAAAAATCGGCCAAGAAGTCTTTGCGATGCTATCGGCGGATACTTGTGAAGGACAAGCGGATTATGTTATCTGCACCCCCAACGAAGTGGCCTTGAAGCCAGCGTCACTTTCCCACGCTGAAGCTGCTGCGTTGCCGATTCCGATCTTGACAGCGTGGGAGGTTTTAGACTATGCCAACATTCACACTGGAACGAGAGTTCTTGTGACCGGGGCGTCAGGCGCAGTCGGTCAGCAGTTTGTGCAGCTTGTCAAGCACTTGACGGGTGCTTATGTGATTGCGCTAGCATCCGCGACGAATAAGCATCTCCTGGGCGATGTACCCGACGAAATCGTCGACTACAAAACTCGCGACTGGGAAAAGTATGTGAAGGACGTCGATGTTGTCTTTGACACAGTGGGAGGAGAGGTTCTGGCCAAGACGTGGGAAACAGTCAAATCTGATGGCATAATCATCACGATTGGCGATCCTGCACCATCGTGGGCTTTTGGCGGTGATGGGCCCTCCGAGTCCTTGTCCCTACCAGGCGTGAGATACAAGTACTTTATCGTGTCGCCGAATGTGAAACGCTTGGGACAGGTGGCGAGGTTCTTTGATGAGGGTGTGATGAAGCCATTGGCAGTGAAGACGTTTCCGTTTGAGCAGGCTGTCGAAGCTTGGGAGCATGCTAGGCAGCGTGGAAAGGGCTACAAAGTCGTGATTGAGTTTTAAGTTGTAAGTAGATCTTCAGAATGGTAAGAAGTCATGACCAGAGATTATGCAGATTATGCAGTGTTCAACTTGTACTTCCTTCCATCCAGCTAGAATCCAGCTCTACATCCATATTTATCCATCCACAAATATCCTCAAAAGACCCCAGAGACGCAAAAACATTATCATCATGGTTCATCGTCGGCAAAGACTCCATGCTACCTTCTCCCTCACTTTGCGTCAAACTCGGAACCTGCGTTGATCCCGGAGTACTCCCCACATCCGCACTACTCCCTCCAAGTCCTAGAACATGACGAGCGATAGTCTGTATCTCTTTCACATTCCTCGCAGTCCTTGGCCAAACTTCACCTACAGCTTTGAGACATCCGATAGTCAACCGGATCTGATCTCGCGCTACTGCCAAAGCCTGATCTTTGAGAAAGTATGCACAAGCGGAGAGAAGGGCGAGCGTTCCTTCGCTGACCATGCATGTTGTGAAAGGCGTGTGATGGAATGGGCGGACAGGTAACGCTAACAACTGGATCTGCGCATTGACGGACTTGAGTATTCTCGTCGTGTGTACGTTAATGAGATATGGCTTCGGTGTATCTGCTGGTGGTTCTCGAGCGCAACTGGAAACGTTTTCAACGGGGTTAAATCTCAGGTCCGATAAAGGTCTGTGAATGCCAATGGTCGCACTAAACAGTTAGTTCAACTCTCATTGTTGTGATCAAAGGACATACACATGAATTAGTAAGTGAGCTTGAAACATCATCTCATCAATGGTTCCATCAGTCTTTAGGACTGGCTTTTTGTCCTTGGGCAGTAGCAGTAGCCAAGCGTCGAATGCAGAATCAGCGGATTGTATGATGGCCTCTGAATCTTCTTTTGTCGCGCGCTTTGGTGACATGCAGATGACTTGTGCCGCACAGCGAGTTGCACCGATGAGATAGGCGAAGGATGAGAATACTACGTCTTCGCTATCGAACTCGCGGGAATCGAAGTCCTGTAAAGTCTTTGGTACAGGAATCGTCTATGGCTTGTATGTCAGTCTCTTGTTTCAAGATTGTGACAATTACTTACACCTGATTCATAATCTACCTCTTCGCAAGGAAGCTCCGCGGTAGGTTCGACATGCAACGTTTTGAAGTTCATCGCACCCAATGTTCCAGCGTAAGAAGCATCCACGATGAATACTGTCCACCACGTTCGTCTCCAGCATTCAATCATAATCGGGTCTCCGAAGCCCCATGTAGCAGCGAACTCCTGCTTGTGCATCTCCAACTTGACGGCAACGTCGATTGCAACATCCATCTGTGCTTTTGCTTCAGCCTTGAAAGTATACCAGAACAAAGCGATGGAGTAAAGCAGACGAGCCTGGACTTGCACTGCATCTGAGGGTTTGAGTTGTGATACTTGAGCCTCGACAGCGGTACTAAGTGATTCTGACCATTGATGGGTGTCGTAGATATGGCCTATCAGCCGCATGGCAGCGATGAGGGGATTGAAGTTGAGAGCTGACGCCTGGGACAGTTGGACCAAGTGTTTGTACGGGGGAGCGAAAGGATGTAAGTGGTGGAAGTTGGCATAGTAAGACTTGACTAGAGCATCATTGGCGAGGGCGCCATGGCTGAAGGACGGTGTTTCGCGGTTCTCTGGTACTTGTGTTGGAACAGGTAAGCTCGCATGAAAAACCTCCAAGCAATCCGCCCCAGTCACAGCTTCATCACCCAAAGTAATTCCCTCATCAGACACCGCCACAGGAATCTCCGAAGTAATATTGTCTAGCTGTGCATCAGCTTTATTAGCCAGCCGTCTTCGCCTCTCAGTCAAAGCAGCTCGATCAAGGCCACCACGCCTTGAAGTAGTATACTGGCACGCCTTGTCGTATGAGACGCACCGATTGCATCGCGGCTGTTTAGCATCGCATTTCACATGCTTCGTCCGACACTCGAGGCAAGCTAGCGAAGATCGTGTGTTTACACGTGTTGAGACTAGTCGCTCCATGGTGAATGGGTAATTTACGTAGAAGAGAATTGCGGCTGATGCTTGTCAAATCGGGGTCATACGGAAGTGGGGTCACGGGTATCCGGGTTTCCGGAAATAGAGTGGATATACGAGATGTCAGCCAATATGAGGAAATACTTTGTTTACGGTAAAGACCATATATTTATTGGAAACATGATGCCAGGCTACTAATTCTACAAACTGTTATTTATGTACTTCCATACACCAAACATGTTATTTCTTACGGATATGCTTGTTCCAGGTTGTCGAAAATTCGTCGCCCAAACTGATCCATCAATTTGAGACGATTAATCTTGTCGAGCTATCAGGCTCGTGCAGATGCCAATCAAGCACCTTGTACCCTCTCTGCTCTATGGCACCAAAGTCCGGCTGCAAATATCCAAAGATCCGACAGGGTAAAGTGCTGATCTTCTCCGATTCAGCTTCATCCTCATCAAACATGCTGACGCCACTGTATCCAGTGTCTCCGCCAGCGACAAAATCAGCACGTATAGCGGTAACCTGGATATCGATGTCCCATTTCCCTCTGGTTCGCGAAATGTCTTCCTCTACTAATCGCCAGTGCTCACAGCCCTGTTTGATCGGACAGGTGGCGGCTTTGGGGTGGCGAAGAGTGAAATGCCGGATGGGGTATTGCCATGGAGAGAAGAACACTGTGCGGAGGAAATTCTTGGAGAAGGCCTTGTCGCCTACCGGAGATCCTGTGACTGGATCGAATCTGAAGTCCAATTTTGAGGTCATGGCTTCGTCGTCGGTGGGGTCTATCAGGAGATAAGCCTTGCTCGGGAGAGGGTCAGGTTGTTCTGCCGCTTGGCTGTACTGCCCTACGCCTTCCTCGGTCTGAGAATGGGCCTCTAGCCAATCCGGTGACAGGATAATATCGTCCAACTCTTGAGTGTAAGCAACAACAACTTCTTGGGCCAGGGCTACTCGTTCCTGAGCGTGGGTCAACCTCTTCCGAATGGCGGTCACGCGATTAGTTAGATAATCCATCTTGTGGATGAGAGATTTGGTAGAGTCGGATTAGAGTATTGCTGGTAGAACAGGCGGTACTTATAGACTCCTGATAACTTTCTTGACGTGCTGAGGACAGTTGCGACTACTGTATGAGTATGCTGCTTTGTAGGAGTATGTCTTCCACGGTAGGATAGATACAGCCTTTTATGGTGGTGTGGTAGAGCTGAAGATACCAGGAAGATGTATGTGGCTGAACAAAAAGTCAGACCGAAAAAGAGGTTGTTCGCGGCGGTGATGAACTAGCCTATCTTCAGAATCCCGTGTTCATCAGAGGCGTAGGCCGAACAAAAGTCTTTGGAGGCAGGTAGTATAGTCTGTTGTTCACTGTAGTACTCCGTCCAAGTTCTGTTGTTTTTGTTGTCGTGGCGGTTCGCGTTCATACGACAGGTTGGAACGAACATGCTTGTTAAGCCATGAAAAAGAGGCGCCCGGCATGGCTATTGAGTAAAGGCTCCCATGTGGAGGCAATGTTCGTTTTATTCGGTGATCACTATTCGTAGAGATTGCATAAGAAACCGAAAGACCACTTGGTAGCAGCGTCGATGTCGAGCATTCCCATACTCGGCGATGTTCCGACCCGGAAACATACGCTTCCGGTGTAGCAGAATCTTTGTGTCTTTTGCTAACGCCATCGCAAAAGCAGCCGTCAGTATGCTTGCTGCTAAGTAGATCAGCAATAGAGCTGTTATGTAAGTCGTGATCATGAGAACATGGTTCCAGAAGCTGGTCGCAACTGACTGTGCAGCTCTCTGATGGCTCAGCTACGGAATTCAGCTCTGCGTCGGTAAAAGACAACAAACTATTCCTAATTTGGCGGCATATCCTCTTGGGGACTGGGGCATCGGTATCATCGCTGCAGGACCTCTTGAGGTTCGGGGTCTGAGCTCTTGGTGAAAGATCATAATTGTTTGTGCTTTGTGGTGATTGCCCGCTGGAAAATGAGCATGGAGCTGGAGATGGAGCGGCGGAACGGATGAAGCTAAAGCCCCCATCCCTATCGAGCGGTCCAAGATCCTCAGATGAGGCATAGACCTGAGAGTCGAGGCTTAGACTTCGTTCCTCAGAACTGTCCCAAACGGATCGAGCGACTGTAGGCTCTACTGGATGAACGGCTGTCTCTGAGATGGGACGTGCCGGCTGCGAAAAGGGAGAGACAGGGCGCTCGGGCTCATGAGTACCTGGGAGAACGTGAGCAAAGTTGAGATACTTGGGGAACGAGACATACCATGGCACGCATCTTCCCAAGACCAGTGCAAGAGGTGGAGAAATACCTCAACCTCGAAATCGTCAGTGATAACGTCGTCACTCATGGCTGCAATATCGTGTTTGCGGCAGGTTGACCAAAGATGTGTTGTTCTGTCGAATATAGCTAGATATCGCCCGTGTAAATGGAGAATACGCGTTGAGAAGGTGAAAGAGCTGGTGGCGTTCGCTATATATGTGTTTCATGAAATGGACATACTTTACAGCGTAGACCTTACTTCTTACTTCTTTGTTTAATAGGGCAAGTACAGAAGTATAAAGAAGCTTTATTTCTGAGCACTTTTTGTAAAGTTTGATAGTGTTAGCATAGCGATACCTTTCGTCCTGGAAGTTTGCTACATGTTGCCTAAAGTATAAATGGATGACAGTGTAACTACACCCGAGATTTCATGTTTTTCTCATAGCCCAGTGTGGCAAGCACTCAATCTCTAGTGATCCAATGGTAAAAGGTTTATGATGTTAACCAAAGTTCATCCTTGTAGCCGTGTTCCGGATGCTAAGTCAAATGATTGATCTCAACAGTGCTGAGCTATTCCCTTTTATTCGTATCATTGCGGGCTGCCCTACATAAAACATGGTAGTGAGACAATGCACGCTGAAAGCTGTTGGTATGGTCACGGCCATAACCGAAGAGGTTTCCGACCTCGCTTCCAAAGAGTGGCTCCGGTATGCGCACGGTCTTGTTGGTTGCCTTCGGTGATATCCATTCTTGGAGATTGCACGACCAACAAACCACTCACCGTCGGGTTGTGGATCATTTATAAAAAGCGCCAGTCCCCAATCCGCTGATCTCACATTCTTTCTCAAACCAACCAAAATGGCTTCGTCAACGCCAGACATCCCTTGTATTCTGCCACGGCTTCCCCAAGAATTAACCAATGCCATTTCTCGGTACCTTGAAGGCAGCGACATCAAGGCCCTGCGTGAAACATGCTCAGCAATGGCACGGGCCGTACCACTCCATTTCGACCGTGTATTTATATCCGCAAATTCCCTCAATATCCAAGTCTTCAAAACAATCGCAGACCACGACACCTATCGCCACCAAGTTTATGAGATCGTCTGGGATGACGCTCGTTTATTTACTGGGCCGGAGCGTTGGCAGTGTAGGGATGAATGGGATTGGAACAACCGATGGCTAGATACGACTGTAACTGAGAATGGGTGTCCGAGGTGGTTTCAGAAAGGATCCAGTACATCAGATGACGAATCGTATGACAACTACAACAAGCCCGTTGCTGATAATCATATGGGACTGGCAGAGTGCTGGGAATATTACAAACCGTTGTTGGAAGACCAGCAGCAGACTTTGGCAAGCAATGCCGACATTGAGGCCTTCAAGTATGGTCTGCAGCGTTTCACAAACTTAACAAGGGTCACCATCACACCGGCGACTCACGGGAGGCTTGGGCACCCACTATACGGGACTCCTATGATCAGGGCATTTCCTCCCGGATTCGACTACCCAATCCCAAAGCCATGGCCTACTGCCCCAATGGATGATCGCGGAGAATGGCATGACGACCTTCTATGGATATCTGAGGAGGGTGATGCACGGTATCAGTGGTTTTACGGTCCCCACTGTACCAATGAGAAATACAAAGAGAAGTGGCGAGGCTACCAACTCGTCAGCCGAGCCTTGGTAGAGTGTGAGAATCAGGTCAAAGAGCTCAAGATTGGAGGCCATGAGATTAGCTCTGGATTGAATTGTCGTATCTTTGATCAATCCTGCACCGAATACGACCATTTCTACACTCTACTGAGCCGCCCTGGGTTCCGATACCTCGATCTCCATCTATTCGCAGGTTTGATCGAGCATGAAGATTGGATAACATATAAGACACGACTTCTCAGAGATGCTTTATCTCAAGCAAAGGATATGGAGTATTTATGTATCCGCGCTACGACAAACATTAAAGAAGGATTTCCTCAACAACTCCATCCAGAAGACCTCGAAATGCCTCTATTTCCCCTACGGGCAGTATTTCCTATCGATCACTGGCCGCGACTTAAACACTTCGGTATCTCAAACTTCCTGGTAGAGCTAGATGATTTGATCGACGTTCTGTCCTGTTTGCCATCCACATTGCGCTGCGTCGAGCTAGTCAACTTGGCATTTCGAAATTTAGAACACGATTACGACGACCTCGTTCGCCAGATGCGTGATAAGCTTGACTGGCGCTCACGCCCCATGGAAGAGAGACCGAAGGTGCATATAATCTGTTGTGGGGAAGGTGGTTGCGAAGAGGGTGAGTTCTTTGAGGTAGATGATACGGTGTATTCTTATCTGTATGGGGATGGTGAGAACCAGTTCGAGCCTGAGTCGAGGTACGTCGCCAGGGGACGAGGGGTGTTTGGACAGCTCCGCTTGATCCAGACTCCCGAGCTCCTTTCTACTCCTTTCTAAAGTATAATACATTTTATTGACAATATTCTCTACTCTAGCAAGACCGTTGGACTCAAATGGGAGCTCAGGAGGCGCGGATTTGATGGCGATATGATAAATGTACTATATAGAAGCTCCTCAACCTAATGACATTGCGAACGCTGGCCCAGCAGCTGTCAGCGCATTTTGCCTTGTTTGCGAAAATCATGACAGCCTCGAACAGCTATGATGCTTCTGCAGTAGTCATAACTTCCTCCCCAAAGCCCTAGATACTCCTATGATCAAGTCCGAGTTGTTTGGTTTAGGTAAAGGCTCACATTGCGGTCTTGCTCTCAACCACTGCGTCCACAAACGGAAATGCCCGAAAGACTCCGCTCCCAAGTCCCAACCAACATCTTCAAGCGAGTCATTGGCGGCGGGCCGACTTTGAGTGGATATAAGCAGACCAACAGCATTAATTTTACGAGACATATTTCGCTCTTCGTTAGTCAATACAACCTTCAAGTTATCTCACTTCATCGCTGTCGCTTAAATACATCAAGGCCATTGAAGCAATCACTTCAGGCATAAACTCGCGATAATGTCACTAACGGCGTCTTGAGGCCTCGTGCGTCAGGCCATTAGCACCGAATGTGAATGTCACTAGCAAAAGGGAAGTGGAGTCTGGCACTGCAGCCAAGACCTTGGCTAATTAAACAGTGGCCGATACTCCCGTACAAGCAAACTGTTCCACTGTTTAAAGACCCTTACAGTCCATGATAACCCTCTAGCATCTCAATCCGTCCCTGATTCATCTCTTCATCAATCATCTACACCCATTTCACCATGCCTTCAGCCATTACCACGTCCCTGCTTATGCTGGAATACACCGGCGCTGCAAATCTCGTCGCCCAAGTCATCGGCGCGAACCCAACAGCCACAACATTCGTACTGGACTGCGACAAGCCCAAGCATAAAAAGACCTGGGATGACAATGAATGTTATATGACCAAGGACACCGTCATCCTCGGTCCATGGGCCGATAAAACCCCTGCTCCTGGAGCAGTAACCACTGGTATTTGGAGAGACGGCACCGTCAACGAAGATGAAAAGGAAGGTTACTCGTTTTCGATAGAATGCCAGATGGATTATACGATGCCTATAGTCTGTACTACGACCAATCATGCTTCGTTCAAGTTGGATTATGGTCGGGAGGTCACAGCGACGTACACCAATCACGGCGGTACGACGTTTGATGGATTATTCTATGCTGGGTGGGAATACTTTGACTGGACGCCTGTCACTGTCACAGCTGGTCAATCGTATCTTTTGTCTGCCAAGACTGCTTCCACCGAGGCTACGGCCACGAGCGACGTCTCTGGAACCGGTAAGGCTGAGGAAGCAACAACATCGGCGACCGAAACCACCAGCACGACTGATGATGGAGTGATTACTGTCGCTGGTGAAGCTTCATCGACAACAGCTTCGAGTAGTGGTGCAGGAACTAGACGTGCTTTAAGCCTCTGGGCTGCAGTGGGAATCATGGCGACTATGGTCTTGGTATGAAAGAATCCAGGTGTAGGATATTTCCACATGACTGGTTGACGTGAGTGACGTTAAAGAGGTTTAGGCGAGTCAAGTCAACAACGGTAAACATGGTAATAGAAGTAAATCATATTATTAATCATTTTACGAAAAAGCTTCGGAGTTGCCCAGAGGTGGGCTTACATCCGATGTCACATGAGTCTTCTTCATTAGCCATTTAGGTTCTGGATTCCTCACAGACGTGACAGATACTATTACTGAACGAAATACGTCACTACGACCTGTATTTCCATTGGCTTGTACAAGCAGCTCAAACCTCAGAGTCACACCTTTGCGAACCTATCCAAAGATTCATTAGGCTCGCAAATTGTCTCTGACATACTAGACACAGCTGACAGCCTGGAGATGTGTTCTATGATCGAAGATAAAAGGAATTTGAATCAGTTCTGTCTCGAGTCATGGTGACATATATACTGAGGGGTTGTGCAGAGCGTAGCAGGAATACGTCAATGTCATTCGTGGAGAGACCGAGGGCTTGTGATTTGGAATCAAAGAGGTGCCAATTCTTCTCAATTAGCCTTAGCCTCGTTGAGCTGCGCTCCTCGTCCATGTGATGCACCATCTCTGGCTGCAATGCAACCGTCAACTAAAAGATGGCGTTCCAGGCGGTCTCCCACTACACGGCCCGTCGCGAGACTGAAACCGGGTAAATTATCTCCAATGAAGTCACTATGGGCCGGAAGTACAAGACTTGTCCGAAGGCCGAACCCCAAATAAATGTATGAGATCAGATATCAATTTCGGCATCTTTTCAATAACCGAAATGTGTTATAAAATGAAGTTCTAGCTCCAAGTTCGTATTTTATCGTCAGTCAACAGATCACTTCCATTCGCCTTGTCTACGATAGTTGATACTGATGTTCTAATCGTAGGCGCCGGCCATTCTGGCGCTGCCCTCGCTTCCTTTTTGGGACAGAATAGTAAATCCTGAATCTTCTCAAGATGATCCATCCAGTAAGTTAATGAGTACTGCATAGGAATGAGTGGCCTCGTAATTTCCAAGGAGTCGCACACGGCTTACACGCCTCGAGCTCATGGGTTCAATCCCTTCGCGCTAGGTAAGACCCTGTCTGGGGGCAAGCATGAGCAGTTATTGACGCAAATGAAGAGTGCCTACGAGATATTAATCTGGAAGATGGGGTGCTTCGACTGGCAATTCGAGAGCCTTTTATCCTTTCATCGCGCTTTGCAAAGAGCCTTATTGGCGAAGAATACGGAAGAATCGCTGCTTGGGAGGAGAACCCTATGTCTTCGGTAAGTCGATGAATAAACTTACTGTTCTTTACTGATATGAGACTTGATAGGGCAGACTAAAAGAGACAACGCCTTACGAATATGTGGATTTCTCACAGCGACACTTGGAACCTCTTCTTCTCCGCTTTGCATCACACAACGGCTTCAACGTACGATTTTCAACCGAGATCCTTAAGGTTGATTCCATCTCAAGTCAAACAACTGAGCCTGCTTATGTCTGTACGGTCTATGATCATATCCTCAAGCAAGAATTCAAGATCCGCACAAGATACCTTTTCGGAGCAGACGGGGCACGCAGCCAGATAGCCCGCCAATTCGACTTTCACTTCCTAACCAAAAGCCCAGGCCCAAAAGCATGCAATGTCTTGTTTCGTGCAGATCTTCCCAGGCACTTGACAAAGTCGCTCCTCTGTGGACTGCACTGGACCATACAACCCGACCGTGCCCTGTTCCCCGGCGTCGTTGCGCATCTTCGAGCTGTTCGACCTTGGAATGAGTGGGTGCTGGTGGCGTTTGGTCCCCAAGGTGACAATCCCTTCGAGGGCGTGACCACTCAGAGCCTCGCCCTTGTTGACCTTATTCGACAACTTGTGGGTGATGACTCACTTGCAGTTGAGATCTTGACGCTTGACGCTTGGACTGTGCGTGAGTCTGTCGCGGAGACGTACTCAAAGGACGATCAGACCTTGTTTCTACTGGGTGATGCAGCCCACAGACATCCCCCAACTTTCGGCCTCGGTAGCAACACGTGCATTCAAGATGCGTATAACCTCGCATGGAAGGTGGCATACGTGTCAAAGGGCTGGGCTGGTCGGGGTCTGTTATCTTCATACAGTCAAGAGAGACAGCCAATTGGTGCAGACCTTGTCCGAGAGAGCAACAACCATATACGTAAAAATGCAGAACTCTTCCGTGTGTCTGGAATGATGGCGCCGTCTGCTGAGGGCATGAAGCAAGTGGATCAGCTATCGCACGCGACGCCCGAGGGCTCAACGCGACGGGCCGATCTTCACGCCGTGTTGGAAGAAAAGAAACAAGAGTTTGAGAGCCTTGGCCTGGCGCACAATCATTTCTATGTATCCAAGGCCGTGTACTTAGATGATGAGCCTAGCCCAAGACTGGTGTTGGAAGGCGACCCGGTCGTGGAGGTTCAGATCAGCACTTATCCTGGTAGCATATTGCCTCACGCGTGGATTGACAAACGGAACCGCCTGGGCATGATATCGACTCTGGACTTGGCTGGGAAAGGGTCCTTTTGTTTATTGGTGGGCGTGGATGGTAGTTCTTGGAGAAGTGCAGCTGAGGCTGTCATGACAGCCACCGGCGTCCCTATCAAGGTCTTTGGCATCGGCCCAGGTCAGGAATACATCGACGTATATAGACGTCGGTATGAGAAGAGGGGTGTTAGCGATAGTGGATGTGTTCTTGTTCGACCAGATCGTTTTGTTGCGTGGAGATCTGTTGGCAAGTCTGTGGACGGTGAGCAGAAGTTGGGGGAGTTCTGAGGAGAATTCTGTGCCGAGAGGAAAAGTAACTTAGTCTACCAATGGAATTGTGTGCGCAGAGATTTTTCATCAGTCGTTGAAATGAAGTTGTGGACAATGACGATCTAATATGTCTTAGTGGACAAAAGCCATGAATACTCCACTTTACAATGTCCCCAGGCCCCCAGCTAACCAATGACGTTGAATCAATACGTCAATAATGTTAAGTCACTTTAACATACTCCATAACGGCATCTTCCTTCTCAGACCTCCGATACATCGCGCTTCGGTATTAGCCCGGACTTTCAGTTGTCCGGCAAAGCGGGGCCTTCGAACCAATGATGGCCTCTCCTCTTTCTCGAGTGGTCAACCTCCTTCCATCCTCGGCAGCAGGGATCCCAGCCAATTCGTTCTAAAGATCGGAGCGGAGGGTATTCTCGGCCGATATGTAGTATGGCATAACGGAGGGTTTACTTCTATATAAGGTCAAAAAGTTGCAATTCAGGTATCTGCAGCAAACACCAAGAACCTCGACCTGCAAGCATGGGGTCTCTACCCCAAGGCGGTTATCTGAGCTTAGAAGCAACTGTCCCTTTCGTACTACTTCTCCTTGTTCTATACTTTCTCTACTATGTGAGTGAGATGTTATCTCCTGCTTCTACTGCTCTAACAAGCTCTAGGCAACTGTTGCCGTTTTCTTTCATTCGCTTTCGCGTGTACCAGGTACACTACGATTTACTTCATTCAACCTGACTACGCTAACGCTATCACGCAGGTCCATGGATATCCTGCTGGACAGACGTTATTGCGAAGTACCACTGGCTAAAGGGCACACGAGCACAATACGTCCACCACCTTCATCAACAATATGGTCCGTTCAACCGACCCCAGACAGCCTATCACTAACTCGTCACAGGCCCCGTAGTCCGCGTAGGCCCTCGTGAGGTTGACATTTCCGACATGGCAGCAGTCAAAGAGATCCATCGCGTCAAGGATGGCTACAGAAAGGCGCCATTCTACCAAAATCTTGTTCCCAACACCAATAACCTCTTCAATACTCTTGATGTAGAGTTCCACCGTCATCATCGGCGACTACTGTCCTCGCCCCTCTCTGAATCATCGCTCAAGTCTGTGGAGCCCACAGTTGATGCATATGTCAAGATTGCAATTGACAGTATGAAGCGTGAGATGGATCAACGTGGAGCAGCGGATGTAGCCAAGTTCTGGCTCTTCATGGCCACGGATATAATCGTCGAACTCAGCTTTGGGGAATCATTCGGCATACTGGAGCACGGCCAAGTGAGTGGCAACTTGGCTTGTTCGTTGACTTTTGCTAACCCACGTGCCCAGAAGAACCAGTACATCGAAGACCTGGAAGGTCTATCAGCCAAAGGTTCCATTCGATCGACATTCGCAACCCTCATATCCATCGCGACCAAGCTCCCCCTTCCCGTCTTCAAAGAAACCGTTGCTGCCGCACAACGCATCAGAAACTACTCCGTCGAGGCCGTTGCACGCTACAAACGAGACTTCGCAAACAATCCTGCTGCAGCCAAACCTATGTTATTCAGGAAGCTGTTTGAAGCTGGTGAAGATGGTCTATCAGATGAAGAGATTCGCGCTGAGGCGCAGGCGTACATCGTCGCTGGCTCTGATACTACTGCGACGACGTTGACGTACCTTATTTATTCAGTTTGCCGTCAAGCTGGTGTTCGGGGGAAGCTAGTCAAAGAGGTTATGGAACTACCCGATGACTTTAGTCACAGTGACTTGCGCGATCTTTCGTATCTGAACAATGTTATTGACGAGACGCTTCGATTGTATGCAGCAGTCCCTGCAGCTCTGCTTCGGGTCGTGCCCGCTGGGGGTGCTCATCTGGCAGGCTATTTCATCCCCGGCGATACCGTTGTTTCAACGCAAGCCTGGACCCTACATCGCGACCCGCAGGTATTCCCAGACCCAAAAACCTGGGACCCATCACGTTGGGAGACGGGTAGTAAGATGATGCACGATGCAGTCATGCCCTTCGGCGGAGGCTCAAGAGGTACGTGTCTTACATACAGTTTATTTCAGTAAGCGCTAATGTTTTCGAAGTCTGCATTGGTAAGCATCTTGCGCGAATGGAGCTTCGTTTAGCTACAGCAAGATTCTTCCGTGCTTTCCCAAATGCTAAGGTATCCTCCGTTGAGGGCTTGTCGGAAGAGGATATGGAGTTGTGCGCGTACTTTCTTTTGGCGCCCAAAGGAGGACGGTGTCTGATTCAGCTGGAATAGAAGACAAGTCACTTCTAGTTTCTCAACTTGTGTTGGCTCACGGACAGTCTTTTTGAACGCAGGTATCACCCCGAGATTGACCCGGAACGCGAGGAATGGTTTATGACATTAGTACGATCGTGTTGGCGCAAATTTGCTACGTACATGAATTTTAATGCTCTTACTAGTTTGAATGAAACCATATGTAACTGTAGAATAACAGAACGACAGTTTTAACGCGAGACTTCGCTGTGAAGGTGAATCACTTCGTCGGCCTACAGGGTATTTCCAACAGTTTGATGAGAAATACTTCTGCCATCACCTGACAAGCGCACATAAGCAGGTATCTCTTAACATTTCCCCTCCTTCGCTTCAGCTGCCCAAATTGTAGAAAAAAACAAAATACTTGGCCGTCTTTTACACCATAGTGATTGAAGAAGAAGTGGTCATACTGCAAACCGAAAATTGCTTTATTGTTTACTTGGGTCCGAGCCATTGACTTTCGGTTTTACTGTCATGAACCTTGCTGGCGGGAATATAATCAATCTCACTCGTTTATCTCAAGGGAACTTCCGCATGCACAACATCCCAGCTGATAATGCGATAAATATTACTTGAGCCTCCAAAGGTTATTGACTACAATTAGATCCTTTGTGCATTTTATTTCGCAGCTCTTACAGCTGCATTCATCGCGTGAGATGAGTTATACTCCCCCTGCTATTTATTTAAGAGAACACAAACAAGTACAAATGTACCGAATCTCTAAAGGAGAACACGTGCAATATTGTCCATCGCTTCAGCTTTGTTCAGCTCTGCTCATCTTATCGATTCACAGCCTAGCTTCCCCAAACCTTTACCCCAGGCTGTACGAAAACTTAAGAGGATGCCAGAATAACCCCAGCAAAACATCACTTATGCTTATGCTAAATTACCTGACTATTTTTATCCCTAATCCCAAGGACCTAAATTTTCTTACCTCCCCCAGCTTCGCAAGCCCTTGACCCCATCCACAGCACCAACACTCTCTTTATTTTAAGTCCCTCTCCACCCCGCTGTCAACAAGTAATACCGCCGATAGCCACAGGACTAGAACGTTTCAGGTCCCGTCTCTCCCACATTACGCACTGACAAGTCACTCCAGTTGGTTATTTAGCGATTGGCCAAAGCATCTCGCAATCTAGGCCAATCCGTCAAATGATGTTCGAGCCGACTCGTGCGCGACGAAGAGCTAGCTCTTTTGGGGCATCATGCAGGGGTATGTTGTATTGACAGGTAACGGAAATTGTGATTGTCGAGAAGAAGAAAGGATAGATCCACTGGGGAATTGTTTCTTCTCCACAGACATTGAAGGGAGCTAAAACAGTCCCGAGAGCATTAAGCATTGTTGATGGTAGTAAATATTCGCATTATAGTTCTGATACGGAGCAGAATAAACTCAGTTGTTAAGAATTACCAATGCCACCCTGAGACAACGAAGTCCATTCTATAACTAGACAAAAGCAAACCTATCTTCCGCCATCACCGTCAAAAGTCAACCCTTCATATCGTTTCTGCCCCGCAAGCATGTGACCAAAGCTCTCGATACGAGTGTGCCAAGGGCGCATCTGGCAGCTGTATGATGTGATTGGCACTGCCGTCTGTGCGACGCATACGGAGTACCGTGGCCCGTTTCGTTTCGTTTCGTTTCCTCCTCTATTTAACCCCCAACATGTCTCATTCATTGTACCGTCTTAGCAAGTTGTAATTCATTCTGTACCGCCATAATGCATCTTAATTCACTTCTTGTATCCTGCCTCTTCGCAGGTTCAGCCCTCGCGGCTCCAAGCGCTTCAACGAAGAAAGCTTGTGAAGAAATCTCAAAAGCCATTCCAGGTCGCGTCTCACAGCCGTTTACTATCAACTACAACAGCCAATCTTCAGGCTATTGGTCTACGGCTTTACGGGAGATCAAGCCTGCTTGTGTCGTCACTGCCAAGTCGGCTGAAGATGTTTCGAAAGCTGTTACGATCTTGAACAAGTATCCTGATGTCAAGTTTGCTGCCAAGTCAGGTGGACATGATCCTAATCCTACTCATGCTACTGCCGGAGATGGAGTTCTGATTTCGCTGAATGAGATGGTTGGCGCTACTTATGATGCTGATAAAAAGGTTGCGTATGTCAAGCCTGGTGGAGAGTGGAATGATGTTATTTCGCAGCTGAACAAGGAAGGCGTTGCTATCGTCGGAGGTCGTCTTGGTATGTCTTGTGAGGTTTCTAGATGATACGCTACTAACACCGCTCTAGGACTGGTTGGTGTTGGAGGTCTTCTTACCCAAGGTGGCATCTCTTTCCTGAGTGCTCAATACGGCTTGGCTGCTGATGTATGATCTGTCATGGAACCATATTGACTCTTGCTAACAATTTGTAGAATGTTGTTTCCTGGGAGATGGTCAACTGGAACGGCACAATCATCAACGTCGATGCAAAGACTCAGCCCGAGCTTGCCGTCGCATTGAGAGGCAGCGGAAGCCAGTTTGGCATCGTGACTCAATTCACCGTCAAGGCCTACCCCATCGGAAAAGTCTGGGGCGGTATTCGCACCTACGACGAGTCCAAAACAGACGAACTCTACAAGGCGATGCACGAGTTCATTCCATACAGCAACGAGGATCCCAAGGCTGCTATCATTGTCACCAGTCTCATACTCACTGGAAGTAGCAGAATTAACCTTTTGTTCTACTTCTATCAAGGCGAGAAGCCCCCTACCACTGGGGCCTTTGCCGATTTGTTGAAGATCAAGTCGACACTTTCTACTACCAAGACACAATCGTATCCTGATCTGGTAAGCCAATTGATACCGTCTTGGGATGTGGCAATACTAACGGTAGCAGCTCAAGTCCAACGGGGCCGGAGTTTCACTGTTGAACTCAAGAATCTCATTCCGAGTAAGCCTTCCTTCCCAACATATAGCTCTCTCAACTAACATCTCAGACCGCCACTATCCCCTACTTCCCCAAAGACTCAACCATATACGCTGAAATCACCGACAAGTTCGTCTCCATCACAAGCACCTACTTCAAAAACCTCCACGGTCTCGCCTCGCAATGCTCCGTCGACTTCCAACCCCTCCCCTCCTCCATCGGAAAACACACCGAAGAACGCGGCGGAAACGCCATCGGCTTCACTGCCAACGACCCTGACCGTGTCCTTCTCGAGATTCAGTGCGCGTGGGTTGAGAAGCGTTATGACGATGCTGTTCGTCAGTTCTCAAAGGACTTGACGGCTTATATTGAGGATAAGCTTCCTGGGTGGATTGAGAGGAATGGAGGTGATGTGGATGAGTATCTTCCTTTGTTTATGAATGATGCTATGTTCGATCAGAATGTTACGGGGACTTATAAGGATTACGCCAAGTTTAAGAAGCTGCAGCGGGAAGCTGATCCAGAGGGTGTTTTGAGAGAGAGGATGGGTGGTTTTAAGTATTAGGTTCGGCTTAAGGCGTCTACATAATGTTCTATCTATATAATAGTTAATCGTACCATGCTGCTACTGCCGCCAAATTCAACGCATCCTTGCACACGAGTAACTGCGAATTCAGTCAACGAACTTATCTCCTCTTAACACTTGCCAACATATGTGCTCGTCTCGAGCAAGCCATCAAGCCATCCCACATCTGTTTCAACCTCGAATTTCCTATCTCAAACCGCTCCAGATATCGCAACGCCACTAACATTTCCGGCAAGCTGTCCACGGCAGATCCATTTCCGAGTCCAAGATACGCTTCTACAACAGGCTTTCTGACATCAACTTGAGTATATACATTGCTCAGCTCTGCTACAGCTCTGTCCATCTCTCTTGTCTTGACATGCATCTCTTGACTCAATGCTGCCATGCTTCTACCGAGATCAGTGTCGGGGCCTGCATTACGGGAATTAGTTTGTAAGGATTGTATCATGGTGTTGAGATTGAAGAGGAAACTGCGTATTCTGTTTCGAAAACCTTCGTATTTTGTGTGTTCCGCCAATACGCCCTGCCATCTTAGTCGAGCAGCGTTGGTTGGGGTGTCGTTATCAGCCATTTGATGTTCTATAGGGCATTCACCAGATAAAAATCAATGAATATACTGAGAGTAATATAGGTTGAAGCGTCAAGAAAACATCTTTAATCAAGAGCATTTATACCATTGTAGGGGCGGAATCACTGTTGAAACTTGTCCAAGATGTAGAGCAGTGGCTGGTGAATCAGAAGCTTTCCCAACGAGATTAGATTCTATTGAATGGTTTCAGTCGAGATCGATTCTAAATATATTATGTTAAGGTTTTGAGTGACTCCAACTGTTCATTGCATCACATCTGTAAAACTACGTTACTCATTGAATCGTTCGCTAGACTACGGTATAGATAGGTCTCATACTATTGTAATGTCACAGCTCAGTCAAGATTGCGAAAACGATGATTTGATGACGCACTAAGGTACCTCGAACTTTGTACTCTGCCATCAGCACGTGTGTTATGCTGCTTGTAAAGTATTGCCCCATGTAATAGGCGGCGGTATCATGCAATCAACTCGTCAGAATTGCTTTTTCCCTTCATGTGCAATGAGTTCTACCGGTGCTCACATCGTATCAGATAAGCATGGTCCACCACGACCACTTGTTGTTTTCTCTTCTCCCCTAATCTCTCGCTCGTCGCCGGGCGCATCATTGGGAAAAGATTGAGTCTTGTGTAACCCAGCTGCATCGGTAACTCATGATTCCGAGCAACCCCAGCCCAGCTACATCTCCTCACCGCCACTCACCAGCCAGCCACGCTACTGCCATGAGAAAAAAATGGTACTCCTGAAATGCGGGAACCCTAGTCGCGGTTTTCAGCTGTGTCTTACAACCCCGCCCTCAGACATATTGCAGACTCATGAATGTGCTCATGCTTCCAGTTCCCCTATTGTCTCTCTTGTCGAACTTTTTACACAGTTTTACTTGGCTGGTTCTTTTCCTGGTGGGCGTGCTTCCTGCATCGATCATTTGCCAAATGCCGCATGATAAAATTGGCTCCTCGAAATTGCAATAGCTCGATGCATGTCTGGATTGATTCGGTGAGGGTTGATGTTTTCATTGGTGACTAATTACCCGGTACGCTTGTCCAAATGTTACTGGATCCAGTGTGACGAGATGTGCATCCATTGATCGTGCATCTAAGACATATCTTATTCACTTTTCTGGATCGATATCTCGAGGAGAAAACGTAACAAGGCCACACAGGCTCATTGTAGCTGCATATGCATTGACAGCGCGCAGCCCAGTGTCCGGTTAGGAGGGCTTATCACTCGCCAAGCGCTACCTAGCACCGAGTTCTTGTAATCTCACGCGACACAAGTCTGACATTTTCCAGCAGCTATGATGTAGTGCTCAGTGCCACGAGGTTTTAGAGCCCACCCAATGTCTCAATTCTAGAGAATTATGCTTACTTAGCAACGTTGGAGCCCGCTGATCTCCTCCAATGGATCACAACTATTTTCACCGATGACCTTGGCGCTGCAGCCTTCCAACGGCCTGCTGCAGTAACCATCCATATCTCGCTAGTATGACTTTGCTTCAGATTGAAGTTTTCTCCACGACATGCAGAGACAAGATCGCAAGGTCTTGAGATAGCCTACTCGTGTAACCACCAGCCATGAGATGAAAACGAGTTTAAAAGAGGAATTATAAGTAAGGATCTAATACTCCATTGAGCAAACTAACTCACCAGCTGTCTGTATTTGTGCCATGTCGACACTCGCTTCGTCTCGAAAGAGGGCATCGACCCCCTCTTCTCCAAGCACCAACTTGAGCAAGAAACTGAAGCTGGCAAGCATATCCCCGCCTCAGCCGATTTCACCCGCCACGCTTACGACACTTCTGAACCAAGATCCAGCCGATCTCATGCCAGATCTGCGAATGCAGGTGACATGTCTCAAACTCTTCCTCCTGGTAATGTGAGATCACCGTACGATGCATCGTGGACCCAACTGACGACCTGCAGTGCGCGCATGCCGGAAAACACGAAGAAGGTTACACCGAAACATAAGCGGGGGCACGAAGTTGGGTACAGACAAGCCGTGGAGGCCCTCAGCAAGTTGGATATTCTAGGTATTGCGACAAAGAAAATGATTGCTACTGTCAATGATATTGAGAAGCTTACTAAGGATATCGATGAGATTTTGGAGTTTGAAGCGCCCTCGTTTCCTCATGTGCAGCTGAAGAGGTCATGTGAAGATTTCATGGGCGCGTATGAGGAGAAATTGGCCAGCTTGGACCCCATGAGAGAAAATGACTGTGACGATACTGGGTCTCATGGAGAGCAAGAAATGGCATGAAAGAAGTTAATGAAGACGATGTATCTCATTTCAAGCCAATGCATTGAGAGCGATGCCATATTTGTTCGTGACTGGGAGGCGATAAAACCTCAGATCTTTTAAAACTCATACCAAACTTACCTTAATTCTTTTGTCCCTTAGAGTAGAGCCCTCAGCTTTTTCGCTATTCGCGGCACCATAGTTGGGGCACGTAGCTAAACGCTAAAGGCTTTGTGCTGGGCATAAGCCCCCTGTACTGATCACTGGGAGCGCCCTACAGTGGGACTCTACATTGGAGTTTGGGCCCAATGGCACCTCCAGATGCTGGGTTGTTCAGCACAATCTCACTGTCCGTTCAGACTCTTTGACATCATCTGTTCAAGGAGAACTCTGTGATGTTCATAGTACTCAAATTGAGCCCGCACAGTACAATACCAGGAGATAACTCTGTTCAAGTTCCCTGGTATGTATTCCAGTGTTCATGTTCGGGTCACTTATCGGTCTTGTATAAATATCGCAAGACTTCCTGTTTCAACCGAATTTCGATTCATCAACCACCAGTCCATATTCTTCATCCCATCTCAGCAATACCAACCAACACAAACAATCAACGTCAACGCGCAATCACATCTCCTACCTCCATACAAGCTACGAAACTGAGGATCATCCAATCAAATAACTAGCAAAATGTCTGACCAGTCTTTGCCATTTCGAAACGAAAAGTTCACAACAGAACTGAGACAACACTACAAACAACGCGTGTCCAACTTTGCAGATGATCTCGCCCAGGTCTATGAGCTCCGCGTCAAGGTAGACAGAGCAAACCGGGAGTTCAAGGAGGGAGTCGGCAAGCAAATCGACCAACTGATGCTCCTACACTCTGAAATACTTCAGGGAGCTGATGCTATTCGTACGGGAGACTCACTCCTCCTAACAGACCAAGATATCACATCCCTCTTCCTTCACCTTGGTACCCAAATCATTCCAGGTCACTGGGTAGCGTGCGTTCTAAATCACGTTCGCGAGAATGAGAAACTGAGAGCGCAAGAGAAGATGGTGAAAAGCCGATACTACAACCTATACCATCAGAAGGGTCGGCCACGCATGACTCGAAATAATGGCTATTATACACGTCGTATGGATTGGTATGCTCGACGTCTGTTTAGTCGTCAAGGCGCAGCTGAAGACGGACGACTGCCGGTGAGAATCATGAAGAGGCTCGAGTTTCTGAAGTTGTATGGAGAAAAAGATGTTTCGGAGTCCGACTTTGAGCACGATCTGAGTGCCCGGACGAATGTTTCGGTTGAAGACCTCAGACCCAGGGAGCATGGGGAAAGGTGTGATGCGACTGGCTTAGGGGAGAGGCGGCCCTCCGACGCAGTTAGTCTTAGTTTGTTATATTCCAGGTAATTAGATACATCGATGTGATCAGATAATGGAGTCTGGCGGGTTACATAGTTTAATCGATTAGGGGTGATGCTTACTCAGTTGAAGAATTACTATCTCGTTTATTGTTGTTTGTCATTTGTAGTTTGCATGTACGTCTACTTGTCCACAGTGTGACGATGGGCCTCCCGCATTGGTTATCACGTATGGATGCCTCAGCAAATCTCTAGTAAATCGCGTCAAGTTAACCGCGTCAAGTTAACTATGCAATAAACACTACCAAAAAGATTCTCCCTGTTTATCTGTTTCAATATCCCAGTACCCATATCCCTCTCCACTCTTACTAGCAGAGCATATATCTAAGTGATCTGCGTACGGCAAATTCGTAGCCCGAGGGACAGTACTGTGAAGAGCGACGCTTAGTACATACTACCAGTCCAGTCTTGAGCAGCCCCCGACGAGGTAGCACCATTGATCGGGCCAGCCAAGTTAACCCTTGCGTTAGTGTAGATGCCAAAAGGATCACCAGAATCATCCTTGGGGTTGTAGCTACAGCCTCCAGACGATGGAGGAAGAAGTTGCCAGTACATGTTCTGCAGGCCAGCGGAGTTCATGTTATTCACCTCCGAGACGAATGCCGACTTCTGATTGTACTTTTGAGAATCGACTCCCCATTCCTCGAGATAGACCTTCTTTCCGTTGGCCTGGCTCAGCCAGCTAGGAAGGTTGGCGCTCCACTGGCCAGGGACACTCGCATAGCGGTGGACGGAGATAGCATCGATGGCCTTACACTGCGTCACGGCAGAGAGAAAGTTGTAGCCATGGGAAATGTCACCACCCAGACCACCGGTGGAGATCAGGATGTGGCTGTCCAATCCTGCATTGCGCATGAAGGTAGCACGGCCGCATGCCCAGCCTGAGGGATCGCCATTCTTATAGTTGCTAGGCCCAGGGGTCATTGGTTCATTCTGTTGTTTCTTTTTAGAGAAATCCAAGCTGATGCGATGCCGCAGGGTTCTTACCTGAAGGTTGAAGCTGAAGATGGCTTGAGGCCAGTTCTTCCAGACTTTGCCAGAGTATGCGCCCTTGTAGTTAAGAATGTACGACAGGCGAGCCTCGTATGCATCAAAGCATCCTGCTTCTGATAGAAATATCCAGCGCCCCAACGGGCCCAATAGGCGTCCCTGGAAAATGTCAGAGACTGAAAGCCTTCGCCATGTGAAACAGGCACGACTTACTTTCTGTAATCTCCAATCAACGAGTTGGCGTCGTGCGGTGAGATAACAGCCTTGATGTTCTTGGCCGACAACTTGACCAGAAGCTTATCAATCTCATCCAAAGTAACCTTGTTGTACTGCCCGATAGTGGTCTCCAACTGCGGGATATCCTTGACAATCTGGCTTCCTTTCTGGCAGCCCTTGCTAGCTTGATTGACCCAGAGCCTGACAACCTTGGTGTTGTAGGAGGACAAGGTCTGAATGTAAGCGTCCTGGGCTGAGTCTGACATGCCCTGCAGGAAGTAGTTGTTGGTACCAGACCAAGAATTGGAGGCCTCGGTCAATTGGCCAAGATGAGCGAGGCCTAGACACAACGTGGTGAAGAGACCTTTCATGGTTAAGTTTAATTTGAAGGCGGAAGAAATAGACAAGTAAATGATTCGTAGTGATGACTTTAGATGATTCTTTTAGCAGAGGACTAAGGGCTGTATTTATATGTGACGGGCGAGATCGTCGTCCTGCATAAGGTATTCAGGCTATATGGTGTATATATGCAACATCACAGCTGACTCGTGGTGACATCGAGGAAATTGTAGGAGAGTCCTCCAGCAGTCCGTGGGCATACAGTGCTTGGTGAACACAATCTTCAACAGTGTACAGACATGACATAAAAGCACTATAAAACTATCGACTTAGCAAGTTTGATCCTATAACAATTAGACCAAAAGCATATCTACAATGAGTATTTAGTTTTCGCCAACTTGGCGATAATATCTCCGTTTTCTCACTGGATCCATCACGCTACCGAGGCGGCATCATAGGCCCCAAATGTCCAAGTCCAAGAAAATCAGGCTCGGCCCTAAAGACTGCCGTCGTACCCGACATCGACCAATCACGATAAACGAGGTGGCGGACGATGCGCGAATTCATAGCTCCGGTGCAATAGGGCTCTGCTAAAACATATGTTTAGGGAGTAATTTCAGAGACATGAGCCCAGAAAGTGTCCTCGGTTGTTCCCCCAGGTTCAGCTGATCGTTTTACAGATAGTACCCCAATCACACTGATAATCCAATAAGTCTTATTGGCCACAACACAGTAGTCGGCTAGACCGTGTCGATCTTTCAATATGTGCATGAAAACCTTGCGCTCGGGGCACTTCAAAGGTTGCAAGTAACGACGTTCCGTATACGCATCAAGCTTGCATTTACGACCTGCTCATTCTGGCACGGCGATCGAGTTCGGGCGTCCCGGCCTGGGGTAATGGAGGTTTATCGGACGATCTTTTGTGGCGAGATCCCGGAATCGCGAGCTATTGGGTGTATGAATCCACTCTAGGCAGCTGAACCAGGTACGGAGTTTCATATTCGGCAATAGACTCCAGCTAGCTCATAATCTGCCACCAGCACGAGCTAACTATTATTACTCCTGAACCTTCATCGGGTTTTCAAGATATAGGTCAACAGGCGGAGAAACATATATGGGGAAGACTTAAAAAGCCAAGGCAATCATCATCAATTCACAACGTCTCTCTTTACCATTGCAGAACTATTCGACTACTCCCAAACTTCATCCACAATGCCCTCACTCCTTACACTCTCAATGATGGTCGGAACCATCGCGACACCAGTAGTCGCAGATATCTACAACGTCAATCTTCCCTCGGGCTTCTTCTCTGGTCCCCAGTCCGGCATTGGCTCATGGTACCGCGCCTCTACCGGCCAGGACTCAACCAACGGACAAAGTTGGTGCGGCTACAAATACTATAACTCCGACCCTGTGTTTGCTCCCGTAAGTCACCCCCGAACTAGGACGCTTCTCAAGCATCTACTTACCATTTCACAGTCTCTGAAGGCCATGGGGGGTGCCACGTATAACTCCAACCCTGATGCCTGGAGACAGCAGACTAGGAAGTACTGTGGTCTGGAGGCCAAGGTCACTGACCCTACGACCGGCAAGAGTCAGCTTATGTACACTGGTGATGCCTTTGACGATCAATGGGTTAGAGTAGGCCACACGATAAGCTTAGGGGGGATTGCTACTGATATGTCTATGTAGACGCCGGCATCCATCGACATCATGATCGACGCCTACTCTAACATCCACGGCAATCCTAACGGCGACAAGAACAATGTCATCGAGGGAGTTCAGTGGGAGCTCACAGGGAGAGTCAACACCAAGTATGCTGCACCAGGTGCGTCCTGGCCTCCCACGTCTGGTGGCTCTGGAGGTGGTTCTGGAGGTGATTCTGGCACTGGCGGTTTGGGTGCCAAGTGTGATGGGCAGACCAAGCTGTGTAACAGCGGACTCACCTGCCTCTCCCCTTATGGTGTCTGCAGTGACAAGGCTTGCAATTGGGGGTACGTGATCTTATGAAAAGTGCTATGTCCCGATGCTAACTAGTCAAAAGGTGCCAGGGATGGTCTTGCAGCTCAAGTGTCCCGTGCCAAAAGCCCTGGAACTGTGTCAGCGGTGTTTGCAGCACTTAGAAACAGAGGTGGTGATTCCGGTTATTCCTTGGGGATTAAGGTGTTCACATTCACTTGATGGGCCAGCTGAAGGACGTGGATTTAACGTTAGAACTTATGGCGATCAATAGACCAATTCATCTACAAATCTCGCTGTTGCAATCTATTTTTCTCATCAACACTGTCGAATTGTTCAAACAGGGGTCAAACTCGCTCAAAGTTACTATTCCAACCAGTTATCATCGATTCCCTCAGTCATCCTCTGCATAGCGAATGTTTACCAGATACACCAACTGCCTTCTCTTAGCATCCTCTACTTGCTGCCTTCTTACATCAAGATCCTTCTCAAGTTTGGCACACTCTTCGGTTTTGGCCTCCAAGTCTTTACAGTCAAGGTCTTTCAAAATCTCGAGATGTCGTTTACAATCTTCATATGCATCCTCGGCAGCCTTGATCTCAGCTTCTTGAGCTTCATTAACGCAAGATTCTAGTTTGATGATTCGCATGTCTTTCTTATCGAACTGAAAAGGTGCTGTGGCCTTGAGTTCTCGGCGCCTTATCTCAATCTTGGTGCGTTTGAGGGCATGCTGGAGATCGGCGACATTGGCTGCGAGATCAACGCAGTCAGTGCAGGTCACGATATTGGTATAGTTGTCCATCATCAAGGTGTCCGTGGTGTTTACTGTGATTCCTTTGCCTGTGATGATTGATAGATAGTTTTGTCGTCGATGGAACTTGCTGCTGAATCATGATCGATCGCAGAGTTGGGGAGACTTTATATAGTGCCAATGCGATATGTATTGTTCTTTTTGAGATTGTTCTTTTAGACGATAATTTGTCTTTGTCGCTCACAACGCAATTGTGCACCAGTTGTTCAGTCGCCATTGCTTGTTCATAGACTTTGTCCTTCGAAATATTTGCCTTGAACAAAGAACAGACGGTATTCTGACGCTCAGCATGTTGCTTACATCACCAATCCCCTTGACCTTCGCCGTTTTTCCCTGCATTGGCGACTAAAGAACCTGACATGAGACGTGTTCTTCGCGCTTGTGTCGAGGCTTTAGTCTCCCTTTGAGCTATTAACCCTTGCCGTTACTATGCAAGACGGAGAGCAGGATATTTTTATTATCATAGGTAGAACCAGTATCTATAGAGGCTCATGCTCCGCCAGTTCTCAATCATCGGTCTTGTAGTGTTTGGCGGGAAACTACGCGCGGTCCGTCCAATGGCGGTGAGCACCATCGTGAAATTAGCCAAACACTGCACGCAGCTCAGCTGAGGCGAATCGGAGGGATAGGCTTGAGACGTCATAAGGTTTGCAGCGTAGCATCGAACAAGATGAAAACTGGTGATTGCATGTCAGAACCATTAGTCATTGGAGAATATCGTGCGTGGTTGATGCTGGAAGAATAACTGCCGACTTAACACCAGGGTGCTGGCGGTCAACATGAATCAAGAATAAATATTTTATCTCTACCCGATGCTCTTCAACTTACAGCATCCTTTTTGACAATTGCCTCGTACTACAATGATATCGTGAGTATATCACCATTTACTCGTGAGCATAACTGAAAGAGTTTTAGGCGCAATTTGACAGTAGCACGGGGACGTGGAACGAGCACAAGAATGGGACGATTAATGATGGGGATTGGAAGAGCAAGTGCAAGATTTATGGAACGTCATTGGGCTGGACTGATGATCGGGTTGGTGCTGGGCATGACGCGACGTGTTATCCGATAGACGCGTGAGGACCTGGGCAGAAAAGGTGACGGGGGATTCAGGCGCGTTGGAATATCTGGTTTGTCTATGGCAGATCGATAACAGCAGTCCATACTGCCAGAAACAGGGAGTTGATAATACGGATAACCTCACTGTCTTTGGTTTGAGGCCTTACCACGAAGCAGCCAACCATTGACGAAGTATTGTGAGGGAAATGCCAGTGATGTATTGCGAGCACTTGCGGAACGTGCAATCCTCAGAATTGCCATGCCGTGATCAATATCCTTGTACATCCAGAGTAACTTGGACTATACCTGAGCCGTGTTAGATGCAGCAGGAATTCCAAAGGCAGGGTTGATACACCATCCAGCTATTACTGCTGCGACGACGGGGCATAGGTCGATGTTTCGTTTCGTAACCACCCAACAACACGTTATCTTAGTCAATCATGTTCTATCTGGCTACTTATCTAGACTTGCAGCTTTGCCAATCGTTGACTGGAATGCGCATCGTGCCGATCATCGCCGACGTTAGCGGGGTTCAGGTGACTTACTCGTGGAGTCGTGGTGTCAACCTCAACCGTGTTTGGCCCATGATGATAACAAACATCATCAAAACTACACCAAACCCCAAGACTCAGACAATCCGTTGAAACAAGAATTAAAATCGCTCAATATTACCTTTCTAAAACTAAAACAGTATTAACTATTAAACCCATCGCGCTAACATGACCAAGCCCAAAACCCAGGTTATCCGCCCGCCGAAGCTCGCGCCAACACTGCCCGCCAACAAACTACTCGCTGTATTATTCCCCCAAAGCCACGTCACTACCCCAACGCCATCCTCCTCATCAATACTGCACACCATTCTACAAACATTCTCATCCCCCCTCTTCCTCAAAAACCTCCCCTTCGGCCCAGCGTCATCTCTTTTGTGCTTATCAGATGCATCACTGGTGTTGTACAGCAATTGAAGCCACTGCATCTCCATGTACGCTTCTTCACCCGTCGTCATGTTCTGCGTCCAAACACCTCCGTCTCCCCACGTATTGAAGATCATAAGAGATGGATCGCGAGGTACTTGGAAGGAAATGTTGGCGACTTGTTTGCCGTTGGCGTACCAGATTGATTGGCTGGGTGTCCAGTCCATGCGATGTTCTACCCATTCGTTCCACTTGAGATCATCGGGGAGTGTTGTATTACGCGTTGCCTTGGGGTATACTTCGCCTTCAATGCTGTAACCCGGATGATTCGTATAATGAACCCGATCGTAGTCTTCACGAGTAAGAATCTCCATATCTGCTTCCTGCACGTTCTTGATCTCGACGGCGGGGACGTACGTGAACATCGCCATACAAGCGCCCGGTGCACCTCTCACGCGACCGAGAAATCTGATGGAGAGAAACTGGAAGCGATCAATTGAGTCAAACTCAGATGCGACTTGAAAGTCTTGTTGTCGGTTCGTTCGCATGGAGAGGTATGTTTCTGACGCTGGGTTCTTGTCTGGGTTGGTCCGGATGTAAATGTTGTTTGCAGAGTTGACCATGGGGAATCGTGCGCCGTAAGCAAGAGTGTCGTGACTTCTTCGGTTGCTCCAACTCTGGATGGACCAAAAGTCCTTCCATTCCTTTTTCTTAAAGTATTTGCTCGTGACGTCGGCTTCGGCTGATGCATTCTCCCCAGCGATCGTGTCAGGAATTCCAGCGTAGTCTCCGAGGTCTCTAAAGTCCCAGAACCGATGTTGAGTGTAATATTCTGGTTCAATGCCGTCTGTCAAGTAACAATCGCACTGGTCAGCCTCCCAGTCTTCAGGCTTTGTCTCTGTCGCATTGGCTTGGGCTCTCGTCACTACAATAAGCGCGAAAACCACGAGTTTTCGCAAATTCCTCATGTTTGTTGATGATCGCCGTGCATCAATACGACATGGCCAACCGGCAGATTAAGTTTAAGAATAAATTAAGCCTGCATTGGAGGGTTACATAACGTTAGACTGAGATGAGCAATGCAACAATCAATAGCGTCGTCCCTAGCGAGCCACTATTGTCGATTGATTATGCCGTTTTTAGAACGGCTCAGTAGCGAGCGTGAAAGTGCGCAACGGAGCACGCAGGAAAGGCCAAGAAAGTCCATTTGTTCTTGGTGATAATTGGTAGTTGGGAGAAACCTGCGTGTGATGCTTGCGTTGGGAGATGGCCTAACGCCACCAACAACCGTTACAAGACTGATGGTCGGCGTTCCTAGCAGATGCCACTTAACTTACTGGAGAAATATCTTGGCGTTCTGTGCATGCACAGTGAAACATGTTACACGTGCCAGTGGATTAACTTAAGCTTCTTTTAAGACATTCAACGGTGTATACTGAAACAATGAGTGGTACGTTTTGCCTCGTACCCTTTAGGGGGCGCATAAGTCGAGTTGTTTTAGATTCACCATCATCTTCAAACCAGGAATCGCAGACACGGATAACGTCGCTTTCTCATTCTCACTCTTTCCTGCATCTTAGAATAATTGTGATATGACCTAGTAAGGCTTAATATTCATTTGTTAACACCTGTAATTAGCTGGCTGGCAGTCTTGTTATACTTATCCTTGATTATTGACACGTAATTGGCATCGCTTACCCTGAACGCTAGCGAGAAGCGCTATCTTGATCTTATCGCGTACCTTATCTCGTATCGCATCTCCCAAACTGAGCTAGCTCACTTCTCTCTTAGCTCAAGACGTGAATGGAAATTGGCGGAGGAAGGCCAAGACGACCAAAAATGACACGTAACCAATACACCACCAACATCCGCCGTCTGACGGAGAGCGGCTCATAATTCAACGCATCACATTTCTCAATCAACTTAGCGAGATGAAGTTTCGTATTGTTATGTTTGGTTTGAGACGCGGCATGATGCAACAGATCACACGCAATTTGATCGTGGGAATAGGAGAGTAGCCCGATAATGGCTGGACAAGAGGTGCACCCTCGGTCGTCGAACTGAGAGAGCGATGTGGAATTCATCAAGCGACCAAGTCAATCCAGGATGCATGCAGAGCGGAATGAGAAAGATGTCAAGATGTGTATTACTCTAAGCTATTATCTTGCGACAGAATGAAAAATCTAATTAACCCATATTCCTACACCAACTAATGAAACTGTCGCACAAAACACAAGTTCTCAATCACTTGCACCAGCTCTCAACGCGAACACCATCCAATTTTGCTAGCAGTGGAAAGTCCATGTTGTGCTGTTTCATAGCCACAACAATGACATCGAAGGTCTGCAAGAAGCTCTTATTCCAATCACGCTCACCAAGACGAGGAACCTGAGGTACAGCTTCTTGCTTTACCAAAGCATCAGCCCATGTGAGGTCGATTCGAGCACCCGAAACAGCTAACTCCCGAACAAGGGCAACACCAGGCGAGTTGTCAAGCTGAGACTGACCAGGCTTGAAACCAAGACCAACGACAAGCACACGCGAGCGACGCTCGGTGATGGGGAGTGACTTGATAAGACGCTGGGCCAGCTTGGCGGGTCTGTCACTCATGGCTGATGAACAGGCTTCAAGAAGGGGAAATGAACTGTTGGAAAGAAGATAGTAGGGGTTGACGGGGATGCAGTGTCCGCCGACACCGACACCAGGAGCATAAGGCATGTAGCCAAATGGCTTGGTAGACGCTGCAGAACAGACCTCGTAGGGGTCAATACCGTGAGGGATACACGCATCAGCCATCTCATTGGCGTACGCGATACAGACCATGCGTTGACAGTTCTCGTACAGCTTCATCATCTCAGCGACTTCAGGCTTGGAGACAGTGATGACATTGTCGAAAATGGTTGAGTATATGCGGTTGATGACTTCGAGGGAGCCGGGGAGGATGTCGTCAAGACCTGAGATGATCTTGGGGATCGACTTGACTGGTGGTTCAGTGCGGCCTGGGTCAACGCGCTGTATTTATTTGTGAGTTAGTACACGTCTTGGTGATGAGCGACGATTCATGGTGAGAGTGTCACATACCTCTGGGGACATGCCAGCGAACAGACCAAGTTTCGTGGCGATGGGCCCGACCAACTCACGGGTCATACCAACAGCAACAGAGCTCTCGATAACAATAGTCGAGCCCCGACGCGCAACCTGACCGACCATTTTGAGAGCATCACAAAGATATGAAGAATCGATAGTCTTATCTGGTCTCAAGAGTGTTGGTACCGAGATGAGAAAGTGCGTAGCAGCGATAAGATCGCTCCGAGTTCGTGAGAAGGTGACGTTCTCGTTGTCCTTGAACTCCTGTCGAAGATCGCAAATGCGTCGCTCCGAAACATCAAAGCCGATGACTTGGTACTTTGACGAGAATGAGCTGACGAGATGTCTGCCCACGTAGCCGACTCCAACGACTGCTACTACGGGGATATCGTCGGGAGTCACATTGGTAGAGACTTTGAGGGTGAGGTCTGTTTCTGAGGGGACGGAGCTGAGAGGGGGAGTGACTGGATAGAAGGGGAATGAGGAAGGAGAGTCCGAAGGTGTCAACATGCCAGTGAAGTCCTCCATCTTAACGATAGATTCAATGATTGAGTGAAGGAAGAAGAGAACAGGAGAAAGAGCAAAGTTGGATGAGGAGTCTTTGATGAAAAGGTCCCGTGGTGATCGAGCCTTTCACAACGGTAGCTCAAGCCCAACATCTTAAGTATTCTTGGTCCAAGTTCCAGACCACCACTTATGAGAACTTCAAGCACAGTCGCAATGCTGAAGTATGCATATCATTAGGCCATATGAAAAACACTTCGTCTAGGCCTGCAAACGCCTCACACTGGAGCGCCAACGAGCCAGACCATCCTCGACCCAGCTGAACGGTTCCACTGAGGCTCCAATACTGATTGAGACTAATTGTAAGTGACTAGCGGTGTGGATTGAAACAATCAGTTGAGCCTCATTTACTCTCAAGCCACTTTATCGCAAGCCTGCATCTTATTGAGCGACAGCATGTCTTGACGGATTGATGATGGGGCATGTGAACAGCGACGGGAAACTCCGTACCAGGATCAAAGAAGAAGCGTGTTTATTGGATAGCCATGCAGGACTGTAAAACGTTCCTAAATATTTGGGGAGCTGAAGATCAATGGGAGAAGTGACAGAGACTATTGATTCGTCACAGCCAATGAAAATGGGAAACGTCTCCTTTTGAACCCGGCAGCAAAGCTTTGGGCTTTGGAACGATCCACGGGCTAATCTAAAGACATGATTCATCTCTTCTTTTACTGGGTTACTCTGCGTACCAACCTAATTCAGAAGCTTGTCGTTGGAAGCTGCGTTCAGTATCCGATGGTTTGGAACCAGCTGTTGAGACCGGTAGATCCTCCCGAGCGGAAAATACAGGGTCAGCGATATGTCGGCTGCGACCTTTCAGGGGCGCATTGCACTAAAAAACACGGCTGTCGGGACTTTTGGCAAGCAAGGTGGAAAAAGAAACGTTTACCGCAATGCAGCATAAATCCCCCCACATTGGCGGAAGTTCCGGCGGCTGAAGTATCAAGAAAAAAGAACAATATGATAAAAAAGAAAACCATGCATGAATTCATTTCCTGTGAACTGGGTTTTCTCCACGCTGTGTAACGGGAATGCGGGACCTCATGAGACACGGGAAGATTTGCTCCTCTTTTTTGCTGGTGTTGAGATCAGCCTTAAGATCAGGATGGGGCCAAGACGGGCTGACATGGATGAGGGACATTAACTACCGCATTATTCCCATTAGTGGCGAAATGAGGCTGAAGGGAAACCTGATTGTTGGTTGTCGCATAGCTGCAGCGTAGTGATGATCAATTTTGCTGGGAGAACAACAATTTTGGCTGGATCTCAATGGGTTCTGTTCATGCTGGCTTTGGACCTCTCTGTTACAGTTAAATGTGATCAGTACGATACGTTATTATTCCCCACGATGCTCAGGCTTCTCACTCTCCTCCCGCTTCAACCGTTTCGACGTGGATGCCAAGAGTTTAAGCTTATTGATCCGCCGTAGCGCTACGCCCGCGTTTTAGCGTGCAGCAAAGCCCTTTGGTACCTGAACAAATTATGAAGAGGAACAAAATATGCAACTGCAAGGGTCGGTGAATATCTTGAGATCGCTGGCTAGAGTCTTGATCTGTCTTAGTGGATTGGACTATTGATTCAGGATTACGGGTAGCTGCGTCCACGTTAAACCCGACGTGTTGAGCCATGTGAACTGTCAGATCCCGGAACCCTTTTGGGATGAAAAGCAACTTCAATAAAGCCCCGATGATTCATGACTTCCTCCCGCTCGACTGCAAAGCTCCGCTAATCTAGGATAACTGCCGAGAAAGAGGTTTCTTTGTGCCTCCTTTTGGAGAGGAGGTAACATTACGAGCGTTAATCGGTCTCTGGGGTTTTCGCTGGCAGAAACCTGTTGCATGTCGTTGGGTGATGCCAATTCACACATGACCGGGGTAAGCGATCAACAACAGGGGGGTCTTGCCGCCTGGGACAATCTGTCCGGTCGAACCGTCATCCACCAAAGCAAGAAGGCTGAATCATGCCCACGCTGGCAGTCTCGATCAGTCTTAATTTTGTCTGAAACCTCAGCCTCAACGCCAATATTTATGCATATCTTCTCACCAAGATCCCTGCTGAATTCCCAAAAGAAGAACAGTTCTCTGGGACATCCCCATTTGGCCGTGACATCACAGACCAGACTTCAACTTCCGGGACCACACGGACACCTCGTTTATTGCAGCACATTATTGATACAGTTTGCTTTTTTGTCTCGGCTGGCTCAGCACAACAATCTAGAATGAGCTGAGTAGTCTGCTTGCCAAGAAGAAAAGCACATGCCCATCCATCCAGACCGTTGGTAGACACTCTACAAGGATGTCTCATCCAAGTAAACGGGCACCCAATTCCTGGATACCGACCTGATGGTCGATCTCTCAGCTGGCCAGGTTGAACCAATTTGGATATGGGGCTGAATGGCTAGAACTCTTAGTTAGGGACACTATTGCTTCCCTACATGGCAAGGCAAATGAAGAAAAAGCTGAGTCTCAACGGTACATAACACATTTAGCTCACAACTTTAGACATAATACTTGATGAAATGGTTTCGCTTAGTGAGGAGGCTCGTCCTATTTAGTCAACAACATCAATTGGTAACTCTAATCTTTTCTCTCTTCACCGCGCAAGAACTGTTCTTTACCTCATACCACCTTGTCACTCGTTTCTTGGTGTTTCACGACATTCCAGCATTTACGTCTTGTCTATTTTCTTCTCTTCTTTTGCATATCACTTTGGTGTGACAATGACGGCTCTCACTACTGATCCTCCTCGTTCCATTCTCATTGGCAAGCAAAGGGTTTGTTACACTGTTACGCTACATCTCCTCCCATTAACTGACATCTTCTGCAACAGGACCAAGTCCATGCCAATGTCCGAATCGTCCATGGCAAAGCTCTCTCCAATGTTTCAGATGTCTCAGACATAGAATATCCCGTCGCACGTATTCCCGCATATCTTACCGACGAAGCTTCATCGAATGACAGCTACCGCGCTTCACAACCTTCGTCTTTGAGATCATGGATCCCAGAGTCAGTCGGTACACCCGATACACTGAGAACTTCGGTGGCAAGTCGCCCTGGCTCAAAGGGCACCGACCTCATCGCACCCATTCCTCGTCTTCCGGTCTCGATTAGCAATAACACATCTGTTGGTTCTCGCTCTGATTCTGGTCACTCGTCTACTCCTTCGGCTGATGATGAGATCACGCCTGTTCCTCAACCCCTGGTTGAGCGCGGTAACGTTCCAGAGTTGAAGAGCGACGGTGTTGAACAGGTGAAGCCCAAGGTTGAGGCTGTCACTGAGGATGATGTCGGCAATGCTGTCTTGTTGAAGCGTGGCAAGAGAAAGGTCACTACTCAAAAGTACATCCTCACAGCTGGTCTGATTGCAGTCAAGTAAGGTCATCTCCCATCTCATCCCACCTAACTCATATTGACTAACTTCTCAGCTTCATGTTCATCTTTGCCAGTTGGTACTGGCCTAGATACTACTACATCTACCTCCCCTTCATCTCCTTCCCCCTCGTCCTCAACTGCATCATGATCGCTTCCATTGCCGTCTTCACCCTCATCCACTGCGTCAGTCCCGAGAAGCAAATCAAGCCCGATTCCCCCGAGAACATGGTCTACGTCATCCCCTGCTATAACGAGACGCTCGAAGAGTGCACTCGCTCTCTCGACTCCCTCGTCAACCAGACCGGTCTTGAGAACCATAAGAAAGGCATCATGGTCATCTGCGATGGTCGTGTTCGTGGGCCCGGTATGACAAAGACCACTGGTGATTATCTCAACGAGGATATCTTCCTTCACCAAACGCAGAGGAAGAAGATTCGTGGCGCATACACTGCTTGGGACGGGCAGCAGATGGACATTGAGATCTCCAAGGGCTCCTACAAGGGTCTTCCGTTTTACTGCATCGTCAAGGATCAGAACCAAGGCAAGCGTGACAGTCTCATTGTCATTCGATCCTTCCTCTACAAGTTCAACACCCGCGCCCAGAACCCTGAGTCCATTTTCTCCCGCGAGTTCCTCGACTCCATGACCAGTTGGCTTGAGAACGAGGTCAAAATAGACAACGTCAATCATCTCATTGGAATGGATGCCGATACTGTGTTTGAGGACAAGTGTATCACTGAGCTTCTCAAGGAGTCGTACTATCCCAACACTGTCGGTGTCTGCGGTTACGTCGCTGTTGACTTCAAGGATGGTAACTGGAACCTCTGGTCCATCTACCAATCTGCCGAGTACACCATCGCTCAAGGTCTTCGTCGTCTTCATCAGTCCATCGCTACCAAGAAGGTCTCTTGTCTACCCGGCTGCTGCCAACTCCTCAAGATCTGTGACGAAACGTGTGGCGATCTTGTTCTCATCGACCTCTTCGGGTACTTCCCCAAGCACATGGACGGTATGCTCAAGCGTATCCGTGCCACAGCCTCGGAGTATCGCAACCACATCTGCCAGTTGCTCGTTACGTTCCCTCACGCCCAGACTCGCCAGGCTCTTCATGCTCGCGCTTACACTGACGTCCCTCACTCTTGGAACGTCTTCCTCTCTCAACGTCGTCGCTGGACTCTTGGTGCAACCAGCAACGATCTTCTCCTCTTCTGTGCTTGGAACACTCAATGGTGGGAGCGCATCGTCGCCTTCTCCAACGTTCTCACCTGGTCTCTCAACGTGTTCGTCATTGCTTCGATTGGCTGCATGATTGTCGCGTTCATGAGTCAACCCTGGTGGCTGATCATGTGCTTCGCTGGTGTCATGATCATTCCTCTTCTCTACTATGTCATCATGGCTACTTGGCTGCCTCGCAATCTTGTTGAACGCGCTCAATTCATTCTCGGCCTCTTTGTCTTTGTCTTCCTTGGTCCTTTCCTCAACATTGCCGTCATGCTTTACGCTGTTGTCAACATGGATAACTTTGGTTGGGGTAAGACAAGAAAGGTTGTCACTGATGACTCTGAAGAGGAGAAGCCTCCACAGAAGGAGGGTGTTGTCTCCGATAGCAGCTCGACTGAGCCTAAGGAGAAAACTGCTATGGCAGTTTAGAATTTGTGTTGCATAATGGGTTGGGTTTAAAAAGGCGGCTAGACGTTACATATCAAGAACATACATTAGACAAATATAATTAATTGTAATACATATCCTGATTCCTTTCTCAATTGACTTAAAGTGATATACCTTTGCCCTTTAACAATCGACCTCTACCCCAGAGCTCTATCTTAGCGCTATCACGGGCCTTAGCGTGCTGTATCCTTCCGAGGCGCTGTGTCCATCATTTGCGCCATTCAGTTAGAGTCATGTCAGCTTACTCAGAGCTAGTCCTGGTCATCGCCTTGTTTTGCAAAGAGGAGACAGTATATCTAGGAACACGTTCCCCAGCGGGTGGTACTCTCAAATATATTGTGAAATTGACTTTAGTATCGCAAATGCTATCTTCTTCTACAGTCCATCACATAGACAACACGTTCTCAATTGAAGCCAAGTCTTTCGCTCCGTCGTCAATAATATAGCTTCCCTCAACTCGACACAATGGCCAGCAAAACATCTCGGCAGATCATATGGCTCCTGGTTTCAATCATCATACTGTCATCCCTCTTTGGACTCCTTCTTCCAACCAAGCTGCTCCGCCTATTACCAGTCATATCATCGATAGTCAGCCTACAATTTGCTTACGACGAGTATGCGTTCCTCTCCTGCTGGACGATACGTCAATACCGAGTGCAGGCAAATGAACTGCTACCGCTCTGGTTCACCAACTGGGGACCATGGGGAACCAAAGTTGTTTTTGGAAGCTTTACTCTAAGTTTGGCAAGCGGGATCGCGAACGCCGTTACTTCTGGGGCTTGGAGTGTCGTTCTCTTTTACTCGGCCGGAACTCTATTCGCGGCCGGTCATCTCCTGATATATGGGCCCAAGGCTATCGATTTGCTGGCCAGGATCCGGCGTAATGATGCTGATGCTTCAAGCACGGCATCGCTGGAGCTGTGGTTAGAGATGCACCTTGCGAGGTCTTTAGTGTTGGACTTACCAGCTGCCGGATGCTTCATCACTGGTTTCCTTCTCGCCACAGAGAGCGTTATATAAGTTTTGCAAGCAAAGATAAATATTTCACAAGTTGATTAAAGGGTGCCGATCTGGCGGTTGCAGCCATAGCGGCACATGTATTGGATATAATATGTATAAGCTTGTCTAATGCGCGAGGCCAAGTTCCTGCTGAAGACCCCAGATTCGTCCAAGAGTATGTCTTGTAAGAATCTTTTACAATCTCCTTCAATGTCTCTCATCCCTTAGCAAAAGAAGCCACCTCATCAAGTGCAATAAAGAGAACAAAGCCCTTTGACGAGCCACGTCTTACTATCAACCGGCTTCTCTATCTGATAACTCCTCAGTTGCTAGCGAGGCTGGTGGCAACAGTAGGGACTGTGCTGGTGAAAAATGTAGAGTGAGGCTCAGTGTCCAGCTGCTCCTCCGGGATGGGTATCTCGCGCCAGTAACAGGCAACCTCCTTTCAAGTCGTCCTGAAGCAGTCCGTTCCGTCACTGCCACAACCGACCCTAGTTTCGGAGTCTTGAACAAGGCATCGCTTATTTGCTTGTCCAGAGAACCTAAAGTGGCCGCGTCGGTTGCCCCAGTCCATGCAGAACTCTGTCATAGCAGGAACTGAAGTTCCTCTGCACCCTTCGTTGGCATTGACTCGGTAGGCACCACAGTCGGTATAGAATGTGCCCTCAGAACTGTTACAAGCGGTAGGCTTGCAAGCTGTGAAGACCTCCATACGGTCTGCTGAGACAGTCAAGGCCATTGCCGCGATGATTGCAGTGATATCGAAGCGCATTTTGGTATTCAGGCTTGAGGGGCTGGGGCTTGTTTCTCGGTGGAGTTGATAGGAGAGAGATGGTCTTAGTTCAGTAAGTACCAGTAAAGTCTGAATGTAAATGAAAGGTTGAAGTGGTTGTGAAAGCTTGTTCCATGGTGAAGAAAGACGAGGTCCCTCAGTATTTATAGCTAAAAGATTGCAAAGATATCATCCAACTTTTGTTACTGACAGTTTTAAACCGCCTGCCAAATCTGGCTAAGGACAACTCTCGCATGTTGGGCTTCTTATTAACTACTCCGAAATCAGAAGGCGAACTATGCCGGCAGTTGTAAGATGCTGAGAGCTCTGAACATTTCCATATATTATCATGGGTTGTCTCACCGATATGATGAAGAGAATTCTGGAGAATGCTGGTTAAAGGAAACTTAGCAATGCGCCGCAGATATGCATTCAATCCTTACATGTAAGTCTCCATTAAGCAACACTACAACTGAGCAGCCTAAAGTTTAACCCCGAAGGTAAAATATCTCGTTCAGCGCCCATCTTATTACCGAGAGTTTTTATGGTTAGATCGATAAAATGGATCATTTTAATGCATAATACCTTCCTTCTACAGGCTAGGAACGGGGGTGCGGGATAACTTAGTCAGCCAAGGGTATGTATTAGTAGCAGGGCTACATTTATAGAGCCCGTAATTCGTACTATTGCAAGCGGCTTCCTCTCAAAAGTTCCAACACCGTGTTCGAGGCCATTCTGGCGCCTAAGGCATTCAAGGCCGTGGAGCAATTCAATTGGACGTTTTACGGAACGGTGACTGGTCTTACTGATATACACAGGCTTTGAAGCGCGCCGCTCAAAAGCATTAGGTTCAGCAGAGTTCATCTTCTTTTATCCAGATCTTCCGTTTAGGGTTGTGGTAGAGGGACAAAGGACCTATGGTTTAACTTTAATTTGACAAGAATGTCTCGCCTCTAGCATTTGCCAGAGAAAGCCTAGGTGGACTGGGTATGGGCATATCTGGATTTCCCAGAGTGGTAGCCGAATATCCTCAAAACTGTTGCACTTTGTTTTCTAAATACTTTACGTAATTCCAGCTCCAGACCATCTGGAAACAGGACCGAGATAGTCAACCAAAGGAGGATTGGAGCGACAGGCACAGGGCAGGACAGACAAGACAAAGTGCAGGGGAAGACCACGTGGTAATTATCACTTGCGTTAATAGCCTAAAGCTCTACCTTAAAGGCAGCGATCGACTACATAGTGGGATAGACTGGGAAGGCAAAAAGGCCAAGGGACTGAGGAGATGACAGTAGAGACGGAAGATTGCGGCCGCTTCTTAAAAATAAGGTCAAAATCCTTATAGGCATATATCCTGTCTTATTGGTTATATTAAGTCCCGAGTCATTAGTGCGGCGTGGTCACTTGATACTAGGTGCGGCCCGATTTTGAGTTACATTTTAATAAACGATAAGCGTTTAGATAAAAGAACCCTTGTTACAAGCTGGAATGGCAGAGACTCTTACGATGTATTTGTAGTTGTTATTGCCAATCAGCACACAATTTGCAAGATCAGTGGCTATTTAAATCCTATGCCTACTGGCACTATGGCGACGCCAACAACATCCGAGGCAAGATCGACGAACTCGTCGAGATTTGAACTGGCATGCCCCTTGTGATGCGGCTCTATCATCTAGCCACAGTTGGCTTCGAAGACCTGAAGCAAGTCTTGCCTCAACGCGAAAATCACTGGCCCAATGACCTGGCATCGCGTTTCTAGCCTGACAGAAGAAGCTCGATCGCTAGATTGTGAGGGTTGGGCTCGCTCGAAATCCGCGAGAAGTCAATATGAGGCGCGACATGGCCAGAAGATGCGAGACTGTCAACAATGCGAAATGGCCCAGTCTGGTGGCAATAAATCGCGCTTTTAGTTATTCTTTATATCGAAATTTCTCTATTATGAGTAAGAAACTATCTACAGCTCTTGTTGAGTCTGGGAACCCAATGCACAACCCCGGAGCCACGCAATATCTCAGAGAACATGAAGATCATTACCATCCTCACCCATAGCAGGACAAGCATCTTCCGTATCAATCTCAATAACACATCCGCTCGACGAACCAATCGCAATCCCAATAAAATCCCAGTTCGTGTTTCCCTTCGCCTTACCCAAGCTTGGCCGTTCTGGTTGCCGCCGTTGGGGCCTGAGATGGTGGAGAAGTCACCTTTGCTCCAGACGATGCGAAGATGTTCGTCAACGACGGATGAGGTGAGAGCCGCGAGGCTGAGAAGAGTGGTGCGAATAGTGAACATGGTGATGTATAAATGATTGATTGAGGCTTTGGAAAGGTTATTGCGGTTATTTGAGTGTGGAGATGATGGTGAAGAAAGATGATTGATAATTCGAAGATATTTATACATCATCTGATGGTTTTGAACAGCCCTCGCAACATTCTGAGTCTGTTCCTTGATTTCTTGGACTTGCTGCGTCGCGTTGCGAGTTGAATCGACTCATGATACCATGGCATGTCTATACTCGAAGGATTGAATCCCATTACTTACACGCAGTTGATGATCTGTCCCAATTCGTTACTAGCGCTGACATTCTCAGGTGATGAGCTGAGAAGGATCAGTGCATTACGAAAATACCACGATAAACTTCCGAGGACCTTACATATCCGGTCAAGTCTACAAATGAATCTGCTTTTTGGTTGCATTGAAACAAATATGTTCGGTCTTCTCGTCTTCCAAAGAGTAGTAGTAACCTTTCCGAAGCAGCCAATCGAGCTCGTTCATGATCCCATTTATTTTCCGAACAGGTGCATGGCATCATTCTCCTCGCTTCATGCAGCTGCTAGGCTGAGCTACCAATGCCGAGGCTTACTAGAAATTTATCTCGCGATGCCGTTCCAATGATAATTGACCGGCGACATTCAATTTGGTTCAACATCTGAAGACTGTGGCTGATGCTGGAGGTCACGGGAGCATTTGACTACTACTCGAGAGCTTGGAGCACGGGTCACAAGCACAGCCAACTGTGCTTAGTGGTGCGTCTCGACGAGACATGCTGAGGACACAGGCGGTAGGGGAATACAGCTCAATTCAGACTTAACTTATCATGAGTACTGACTTTAGGGGTCATCGAGATGCTACGAACGGAATTCCGAGTTCGTGAATTCCTTGTTCCGTGCTCCGCGATTCCATGAGTGGAGATACGCTGGCTACCCCAGAAAGCGGACAATAATTGCCGCTCCTCGATCGCGATTCAGGATCAAGCGGAGTTTTCTTTCATACAGGATTCCTGTTGGAAAACAGACGTCGGTCTGGAAACATGTCAAGCGGCTCGAACCCGGATCCAACCGCCGTAATCACTGTCGCGTCGCGTCGCGTAAATTGACGGGATCGGTGATTCGGATTAAGCTTATTCCATCGCTGCAACCACTCACAATCTTTAAGGTCTTATCAGCTCTTATCAGTTGGGTCCATTCTTATTCCATCAATCAATCAATCTCTTACCCTGCATGTAAGAGCAATGCAGACATTGATATAAAGCTATTCACAGTATACATCGCTCTTTTTATTTTACTTCACCTTCTGTAGCTCCTTGTTGCTTAGAGTGAGGATCAAACACCCTTTTCTTTTCTATATGTTTTCTATATGTGATACTTTTTCCTGTTACTTATTTGCATTGTAATTGAGTCGCTTTCATCTCTCGGTTTCAAAATTTACTTAATTAAATAACCTCACTTAAAATAAGAACCTACAAGGAACAATTCTAGATGTTATGAACTTCTTAGATATCTTGTCTATCCGTTCCAGGAGATGTTATGCAAAGATTTCGCAGTCTATCGTGATATGTGTTTAGATAAAGAGAATCTTATAGCCCCGTTAATCTCCTACACATACCTCGACATGGATATTAGAAACCATTTGCAGACCATAGAGGGATTGAGAGACTCTCAGATCGCTGTAGGTCTGCCTAATGCCTCAGGTTTCAGCTATGGCGCTTGATGCCAGCCTGTCCTCAACACATGTAACATATCACATTCTATAAAAGGGGAACACGTCAACACCTACGCTAAGGCCGCTACAACCACTTTTCACCCATTTCTTCCCTCCCTGACCTTTTTATGCACAGCTCTAGCGTATATCACCTCAGAGAGCTAAGAGAATAATCCGGAAAGTGACTCACTCTCACCGACATGCCCTGAGGTTTACGGACTTCCCGATCTCAGGGACAAAGACAGCTCTGACCGCACTTATGAAGCGAGCAGGAAAGACAGGGTGCTCCAAGCTACTAGTGCTTCATTCAATACACAATTCTTCGTCAATTTCGTCTACACACCAGGATCTATTGCAGAAACGATGTACTTTCTTTGTTGTGATGAAATGGAGGTGTTGCGGAGGACTGAAGCGATGCTTCAAGACCAAATACTTAAACTGCGATGTTCCTGTCTCTTCTAGAATTCTCAAAAAGCTTCCCTCTCATCGTTGCTAGAACGACACGGCCTATCTCACACCACCAAACTTCCTGTTTCTGTTCTGCACTTCCCGCTGTCTTGGCAATTGCCCTAGTGTAAGTAGTGCAGACCCCAGTCAGGCACAACTGCGACTAACGATCTGACCAGCCAATCGACATTTGCATAAAATATCACAAGCTCAAACCCCACACACAATGGCAGAATCCACAAGCGCAGAACGTTTGGACTTCCTGTTGGAGATGGCTTTGACCATTCATGAGGGTATTGCTGAGCATCTTGAGGGCAACGATGAGCTTGACAACCAGCTCGTTACCCGCCTCAAAGAGGCAGACCACTTCATTGTGGTAAAGAAAGCATTACAAGGTCATCTTATCGACCACGCTAGCAATGCTGACAGCAACAACGAACTCGCTCCGACTGACACCACCCCGCCGAGCAGCCACGATTCACACTCAACCGCGGGACACAGCCCCCAAAGTCAACAGTCACTTCCTTCCCCTTCGCTTTTTTTCTCTTCGCCTGAGCCACAGAGCACTCCAACTTCAGCGCCTGCACGACGAAAGGCCCCCCTCCGGATCCCAGAAGAAACCCGAAACTCCAAGGCTCTGCGTAAGATGCGACGCGCGGTACCCTATGCAAGCTGGGTTGACAATCCCAAATGAACGTCGAGGGTATTGCATTGAACTTTGGTGTTGATAAAAGCATTACAAGCGGGATGGGATAATAGACATTGCATTAAAGTACAGATACCAAGTTAGATCTCATTAGCGTCAGGCATTTTCACAGTCATTACAGCATTTATACTAGTTTTATAGCCAAATAATACAGTCATTTCCGACCGCATCTCTAGCAACTAAATAATTACTAATGCTACTTAAGACTTAAGTTGATTAATTAAGTTATATCAACTGACTTTAGGGACGACATCAATTAAAAAAAAAGACTCCCAAGCTCTCGCTGACCTGATCACTTAATCAATCACCAATATCCAGTGTAAGAAAAAGTAAAAGAAAAACGGGCTCCTCCGGGGATTGAACCCGGGACCTCTCGCACCCAAAGCGAGAATCATACCCCTAGACCAAGAAGCCGATTTTAGTAATCAGATAGCAGGAGAGCTCTTAGCAAAAGCCATATACCGCGAAGCCATTAATTCTAATAATCTCTCCATTATTTCAGCAAAGCGTTTATCTCCCATTAACACGACAACAGATACTTTATTTTTTTATCGCTTGACAAACATTAAATTTTCTACCAACTAGAGAATCTATATTTACTTAAGATAATATCGTTCACAGTTATGTATACAAAGATGTTGCATTAATCTGTCTCTGATGGACATGACCTCAACATGGAGTAAGGCGCGCAATGTAACCAAGACCCGTGGGGTTTTGTAACTTTAACTAACCTCAATGTTACGCATCTCGATTACAGCTTCCTCATAAAATTGAGAAGCGTGACTCCAGAGATCGCAATGTTGATACAAAACAGTGAGGTACAAAGGACAGTTGTTCTGTTGAGCCGGTTCTCGAGCTTGTTCATCTTTTCCTGGATAATACGTTTGTCCTCGAGTGCTTGTCGCCGCTTCACAGGGACCGTAAGCTTTCTCTCAATGACAGGAATGCTATCCTCGCTGTCGCTGTCGGCATCATACTCATCTGTAACCTCGATAATGGTTGTACTGTCTGGAGATTCGCTGATACCTGTTTCTTGCTGGGACTGAACTGATGTTTGCCACTGAGGCACAATATCGAAATAAGATAATTCCTGGCGAGGCATGCTGACTGATGTTAATGGTTTCTGATAGTGAGAGGGTGGTAGTGTAAGTTCTAGCGGGATAAGTTGAGAAGAAGTTGACTGCCGCGCAGGCTCGGGGAAGATATACCTGTTACGGCGTCTTTGATACGTCGGGATCCGAGTAACGTTCAAAGCCTCTTTGTCCGAGGTTCTTGATCTTCCAAGTGAGCCGTGTAGAACATGCTCACTGTTCTAATTTATTGTCTTCGGGTCAAGTGTTCGCTTACTTCCAAAACAGGCCGCTTCTCCAGGGTGACACTTGTGAGCAATAAAGAACTTCCAGGTTAGCCCAAGGATCAACGAGAACATTACTCGTGCTTACATTGACTAATTCCAAGCAAAACGAAAGAGAACTGCGGCCTATATAGTAGCTTGATTACATGGATGTGCTGTACAGCGATGAGTTTTCCTTTCGCATTGCTGAACAAAGACCCGGAGATTGGTGGTGTCCAGCCTGTGCTTCTCTTACTCCCCTCACATTTTGCCCCTCTCAAGACTGAACTCGTCTTGTATACTGAAGCTAGTCTACTCTCTATTTGTTGCCCTCCCAGCTCAATGTTCCACCGCGAGAATGGGTCCAATAATCATCATGCCACAAAGCCTTTTGTTAGTCTGCTGCCGCCAACTTTGAGGTCTTCATCACGATAATTGAATCCAGGGAGGGCTTAGGTAGGTGGCGTCTCGTGTAACCAGACCAGGCCAGTTCAAGAACGCTTCCTTTTGGCAGTGTGTAACAGCTGCAACATACAACCGACTATCAGATATTGAAACATTGTTTTATTAGACACGGAACCAGAAAAGTGATAGCACAAATTGACGCGCAAGCCTCTGAGTTGTCCACAGTCGCAAGCTCCAGCCTTGTGATGACCTTTGGCCAGCGGGCACTATTGTCCGCAACCGGCCCAGCGTCAGCACTTGCTGTCTTGGAACATTGAGTGGTGGCTAACATGCCAAGCAGACCCAAGGGCGAGCAAGCTGTCGTTGAGGGAAAGCCATATTCGATAAATGATCAAGACCAAAAGCAAGTATGGTCACCCGGGCATGAATACGGCCATAAATATGATCCGTCAGATATGTCGCGTCGCACAACATGAGGGATAAGAGACATAAGCATACTTACTGTCAGCTGGCTGCCTACAGGACTGCAGCACAGAATAAGTGACTCGTAATTGACGTGAGCTTTAGAAATGAAGGCAGACATGGCAAAAAGTTATGGTTATATCCCTCATATCCACGTTTGACTGATGTAATGCACCTCCTGCCAACTTGAGCACGCGTCATATTACTGATCAACCCCCACGCCATGGTTACACAAGACCACCGCGATGAGGCTGGGCATCGGAGATTAACAGACCGGGAACAGATGACCGAATAGGCCGGGCCGCTGATAGGCAATTGCCGACGTAAGGGATCTGAGGTATGCCGCCCGTCCAAGTACAGCCTGGTTGATGTAAGGGATAGATTAGAGCTGAGCCGAAGATGTTGCTTTTTGTAAGACGGCCCCTCCGTATCCAGGCGCATACGTATCTTTTCGCTTCGCATCTGCAAATACGGATCTAGAATATGAGACAACCAGCTCACATGTGATCGATATGTCTCAAGCCATTGAAGGGAGGAACCGGACGGAGCACTGTTTCGGGTATTACTCAGGGTATTGGGATATGAAACTAAAATAAGGGGCACAGCAAAAGGATGATAAAACCGAGCCTCAGCCCTGATGGATTGTATCTTCATCTTCATCCATATCTACCATTACACTCAATACTTGCTTGATAACCTACCTCTCTTTTCTCAAGATGTATTCAACAACTCTTGTCGACAGCAAGGTGCCTGGCGTGCGGTGCCCTACTTGCGCCGCGGAAGGAAAGGAAGTCTGGGTTATTCCAGGTCGCCTCTGTGGATTCTGCGGAACTGCCTGCATTGGTGAGTAGTCAACGGCTGGTACTTAATCAGGCCGAGCTAATTTCGTCTACAGACTGATGGAACTCGTCCGTGATGCTGAAGCATAAAGGACAGCTGGCCCTAAAGGCGTTACGGGGCTTCATATCCCTCTTTCTTATGGACTTGAGCTTGGCCTTGGATTTCATCTTCTCCGCTCTATCAATTCACTGTCTCTGCGACCTCTCCCTGCATGATGCGATGCGTCGATGACGAGGGCCTCCTGTATCACTGGTTCTATGTAATTGCTTCCCCAGGTTCTTCGTTCGCTGGAACGGTCTTTGGCAGCCATCAAAAATCTTCCCGATGGGTCTCATGATATCAGCGTGCCCCTTCAGTGCCATTTTGTCACAGACCTGAACTCCCTGTCTCTCTATTGTTAACATCCGTCAAGTGGGATCCAGCACGCGGGGCTGAATCTACTTTTTGAGCGTTTGGATTTATCTAGTGTGCTATTGAAATTGAATTGACAACCATGGTATTTGATGACTCTGTTGCGAAGCGGTAGTGCAGGTTTAATGAATGACAGAAGGAGCTTGGCTATTGCAGAGGCTCGGGGCGCATGAGCAGAGATAAAGATGTACCCAGGATGTTATGCGAGTCATCTGAGGGCCAAGTGATCAGAATATGTTGGTTCATTTGCGGTCACAGTCGTGTATAGGCTCCATATAATTCTCAGTCCACTCAGCTATGTGTCAGTATCGCAGCGGACTCGCACAACAGAACACTCTCCTTGCATACCATGATCCAATGAGCTAAGGAATTACCTGTCACTTTTGCCAAACTGTCACAGCCCACGGGGCGTGTCAGCCTCCCTCAACATTGTTCGCCGTTCGGGGTCAGCCTACCTGCCTGAGCAGTGCAGCACCTGAACAATGATTCATAGTCATAGTTCTCGTAGACGTCTGTGTATCTGTTTCATACCTTTAAGCACAGATCACCGCATTGTTCACCCGCTGACCCCTCCATGATCGTCAGAGACTTGACTTCGTTCACAGCGACAACGGTATATCTCCTACAAGCGAGCAGCGCCAAGCTAGCTAGTTCAAGAAAGCTTACGGAACGTTTGATTCAAGCGGACATGGTTTAAATGTATGTAGCAATGATTATAAGTACAAGAAGTGTACCCTATAATAATGACGACCACCTCACGACATCAGTGTTAGTAACACCAGAGTCCACAGGACTATCTCCAATCCAGGCTCATTATCTTCGTTCAAAATGCAAAATTTCATTCACCGGATACTGGGGTGGGCTGATGAAGTTGAGTCTTGCGGCCAGAACGAAGATGGTGAACCCACCTATCCAACCTCAAATTCTAGTACCGACGGTTATGATGATTCCTTCTATACAGCTAGTGAAGCGGAATCTGAGGCATCAACTGCCACTATCGGACGGTCTGTGATTCTTGAGCCCATGACACCTGGTGTTCTCATTGACACTCCGCAGCAGGAAACCATTGAGGACGGAAGCGAGACAGTAAACCCGCACCCATATTTAACAATAAACACGGACATCGCCAGAGAAGCCATTCACATCTATGATATGATGAAAGAAGGCGTCATTGACGATGGGTGGAATAGCAAATCCTGTCTCCTCACGCGCTCGCGCACGCTCATCCAAGATGGAGCAAATTTCTCCTGGCGTCTCGGCTGGCGGTGCGAAGTCAATTATGATCCACAAAGTGTTGACACGAGCGATATCGTGGTACTGTTCACGCCCGATCGTGACTTTGTGGAGCAGATCGAGCAAGGTGAAATTGTCTTTGATCAAGGTGCTGATTTGAAGCCAGTTTCACTTCTCATGCAGGCGGTAAACCCAGACTTTTCTGGCCCCGAGACAAGACTCGCTGGTCGAGTTTTGGCTTGGAAGGTTTGTGGTTCTGAGGATTGTGTCTGGATGGATCGGCAGGGTCATCCTATTGATCGAGGTGGCCCAGAGGTGATCCCTAACATCATTCACCTGCTCAAGTGAGTAGGCCTTTCCCATACGAGTATCTGGAGTAAGCCTGCTGTAGCTTTGTTTGTGAGAAGTGTTTTAATGTTGCAATTACGCCGGATGAAGAACAGCTCAAGCGGGCAGGCTCTTGTACGTCTTTATGATTAGCAGACATATAGCACTGATGAAATGATCTATGAGAACAAGAATGAATATATGAATTGAAGAATTTGAGATGTAATGATTCTCTTGAATATCATGCGCAGAATAAATAAGCCGAATTCAAGTCTTCGAAAGTGACTAGCAATGATATATCCAGAAGCTGGCGAGATGTATTTCCTACCCACTCTTCGCCAAACACACCCCAGCGGAAATTATCCGAGGAGCTTAATCTTTATGATTCTAACAAGAGAAAGCAAGCTTTTTGATTTGTGTAGTTGTCTTAAATTGGCCTGGTGTCTCCAACCCACACGGAAGGTCATCCTCATCCTCCCAGAAACCCAAACCCACAAGACTTATCGAACAAGACACTGTAGTGACACAGTTGACTATTGAACTAAAGGGTCTGAAGGTGGACCAAGCACCAAAGACTCAAAAAGGGCCAAGAAAGCCCAGACTAGACCAAAGACCGCATCAATCATCCAGAGGAGGATAAAGTAGGTGCACATTTTAAGAGCAGGGATTATCTCCCAGTATGAAATCGGCTGTCCTCTTTTGCCCTCCTCGAGCATCTGAATGTACCATAAAGCTCGATGGTGGAGTACTCTTTGTGCCTTGATTCGCATCGATCGTTTCTGCATCGCCAGAAGCGCCTTGCGACGATTGTTCCTGTCATGAAGTACCCTCGTTGGTATAACAGCCCAACCGACTTCCTCGGACTGGTTTTGGTGGAGACGAAGTTGGGCCTTTATCTGCTCATAGTTCATGTTTTCTTCTGCGGAAAGTCTTCTCAGCTCTTCACTTATATCCCCCTCGACAATAGTAAAGATTCTGCGACGGTTATTGATTGAGTTGACGTTGAATAGAGCTTCTAGAACACGTGCAAGTATCTTGAGACCCGAAGCAGGTAGGACGCTTCGACGGCGGCTATTTAAGTAGCTCAGTATACGCAACTGAAAGAAGCTCCAGACGGCGCCAACACTTGCAGAAATGGTACTGAGCTGCATTATGGGCATACTGTGCAGGTCGGCAGTAGGTGAGTCGTCAGAATTCATGGAGGCCAGAAGTTGTCTTACGGGGAAGATCTCTCGATACTGGATGGGAGTCGAGAATGAAGGAGGCGGGTAATGTGAAAGATGACTTGTGCTGAGGGGGCGAAAGAAAGAGAATAAGACGTGGACAGAGAAACGAGAGAAATACAGAAAATAAGAGTTGTATAATACAAACCTTAGATGAATAGGCCGTTCAATTGAAAGTATGATAAATAAGAAAATAGAATTACCACTTGCTTGTCTATTTGGCAGAGATGTTACCATGGTTTGACAAAAGAAACTCAATGAGTAGGTAACTATGAGATGCTCTCCACCCATCACTGTACTCAGAGCGTCAGATACCAGCGAAACTTATTTATTTTCCATCCAATCTTCCTTAAACATACTCCTGCGTGCGGCGGCATACTACCAAACTGCTACAAAGGTATGTCTGTTGCAAAAACGAATTTTCAATCTTGATCCCTATGATAACTTGATCTGATCTCTCTCAAATACACGTCTTCCAAGTATACCTTCTATACCAACACTTCCTATCACACAAGACCTGAAAACAATAATTCGTCTGGAAAAACCCATGCTACGCACCTCAAGGCTCAGTCATATAAACAAGAGCCCATTCAAACCAGCTCATCACACCCCAGATTGAAGCAAACGCCAGCTCAAAGAACCAGAGGAATATACAATAGGCATAGATCCAAGAAGCAAGAACCACGTCCCACCACGAGACGCTCTGATCTCTTTTTCTCTCCGAGATTGTATCAATATAAGCCAATGCTCGAGAATAAATCTCTCTTCGGATCCTCACTACTGTGGCTCCCTTCTGCAGCATCAGAATTTCATTGCGGCGATTGATTCTGTCTTCAAGTATCGCTGGCGGCACAACGGCCCAATCAGCGATTTCTGCAGCCTGGTCCGGATGGAGAGAGAGGTCTTGGCGTATTTGTAACTTGATGTTTCGTTGTAATGTGCGCAGTGTTCGCAGCTCTGCTTTTATCCGTGTTTTGGCAGGCATAAGAATTCTGGACCAAGTGTGCTCTGGGAATTTGACCATTGCCCCGAAAGAGACTTCATCAAGTATCTTGAGGCCCAAGGAGGGTAGGTAGTTCCTACAGTAGCGGCGCGATACATTGTTCAATAACATTACCGAGGCGATAACATAGACGAGAATTGCAGTTATCAGCAGTAGAAAGACTAAGGGAATGTCTTCGCTTGCTGTTTCGGGGAGAATCTTGATTGCGCCATGTATGTAGGTAGAGACCAAATTGCAGAAATTCATTGTAGCGGTTTGGGTGGATTGGCGATTATTTGATGTAAGCAGCGAGACTTTGGGTTTGGTGAAAGAGATGGCTGTCACTGAGAAATGAGCTGTGAAGTGGAGGAAAGTTGCTTAAAAGGGGGCAAGAGGAGGAAAATCGGCGGTGCCAGGGACCAGCTATATATAGTCGTATGCAAAGTGAACAACAGATACCTTGTGCAAATAAGTGATCAAGGTAAAAGTAAAAAGGAATTTAGGTGTTATGCTAAATGCGTTACCTTGACCTGTTTTGCTCAGATTTTGATAAAGTTCGCGTGAGACTAAATTGAAGTATGAGACAAAAGCAACATGACATTAAGCATTTCTGCCAGCCAGACTTAGATTAGGTTTATTGCAGTCAACCTTTATTATCATTGTGGCGACACTGTTCTTAAATTCTGTCTCACATATTCTCACTCTTTAGCGACGTTCACCCACTGATGAAGGATCTGACTCTGGGGATGTAACCCATCACAAGCAGCTGCTATATCACGCTGTATATGTCCCATCTTGCGCTCCGGATCATCATATCTCTCTTGGGCTCTAAGGGCTCATCGCACCGCATACAGCCTGCCCCGGAAGTTAGATCCAGATCACCTGCGTCTTTGAAGTTTCCACCAGTTCAGATGTAACCTGCTCGAAATCGCGAGCAGTGGCGATTTCCTTGCTGAGTTACCTATTCTGCACGAGGGCGTTATGGCAATGCTTGAAGATTCAATCGACGTTGGTGTAGTGCTCTCTCTTGACATGATCGACGATGCTACGGCGTCGAAGTTTCGCTGTGGGGCCATCGTCATCCGTCTGGAGATGATGCGTGTCTACTTCATTACGAAGACCGTTGACGTTTTAGTCTCTGGCCTCTCGCGCTTCCAAAATGCTTCCTTCTTACCTAAAAGTTGACCGAGGGGAGTAGCAGCGGCGGAATGCGCGCTGTCGGCCTTGTCGAGGAGTCACTTCTAGTTCTCACACGTGAGCTTTGACAGCTGATCTCAAACAGGGATACGAGGGTTCGTTGATCACATCGGGAAACAGTATTGCGCTCATAGTTTGTGTGTCAGTATTGGTCATTTCAGCATGGGCACCAGTAATTTCAGCCAGCGGTGTCCACCGAATCTGTTGACGGCGCGGTCGAAGCCACGCACACGTCGTGATAAAGCTGGATCAATCAGAGATTTCAGTATCGTCATGGAGAATGTCGAATGCGCGAGGTACGTCGATGTCACTCTCAAGCGATGCCGATCTAGCCCGTGCAGGCTGAGCTCTTAATCGTATTACCGCCCTCGCAGTAGCAACCGCCGAATAAAATTGAGGAGGCAGAACAGAGACCGCATGGTTCTGCATTTTGAGCTGAAGGACACGCTTAATAGAGAAACGGAAAAAAGAACCAGATTGCTAGACTAAGTAGTAGTAAATACCTAATAGTAAGTATCTAGAACATGCTGCTCAAGAAGTATATTAGTGATCTCGTGAAGGGAGTGAATAACTCCAGCGGACTGATAAGTCCGTCAGGTGACGCAAGACCAGAGCGCATATACTTACATAGACACATACATCACGATCTTACTTTCAGATCGCTCTAGTGAGAAATGTAAACAATGTGCTGCGAGATCAGTCGCATTCAAGTGATGTTACGTTTTCAGCGTGTCCAGTGCTGAAACGCGCCTAATGTTGATGGTGTCGCTACCTCATACTTATTGGTTTGTTCTCACTGTAACTTGATCTGATTGAATGGGGCCACGTTAAGTCCATCAATTGACCGTGATAAGTCGGTGACTGAGATGAAGCTGTGAAGGCGTTGACCACTGCTGCGACGAGCAATACATGACTTTTACTACGAACTGGAATTAATTCACACCTTATCTCATCACCGTGTTCAGACCCTCAGGCATCAAAAAGCCCACTTCTCGGAATTAACAACAAACACTCGCAACCCAATGCAGTACACGCACAAGTGCGCTCACTCCGGCTTCCTCCCATACACAAGCCTCAGTCGACAGTAAGGATGATACTTCCCCGATCTCAACTCCCTTCGAAGCTGCGAGCAATAAACCGTGACTTCATCCTGCGACCATCCTAGCACGACGCTCGCCATGTATAAGACAAAGCCCTCTAGATCTTGATCCATGGCAGCAAATGCAAAGTTTCCGATATCCTTCATCTTAGGATCTTTGGGCCAGCTACCGATGGGAAGCTATAGATCCAGTTAGCATGATTCCATGGCGAACTGCACTGGAGGTTTCTGGAATTACTTGCCTTGAAATCCCGAGTCTGAATATCGGTAAACCCTGCGTCTTCCATTCCCTTCTTCTGCAAGTCATCATCAAGAATAGTAAAAGTTCTACCAAGTCTCTTTCCACCTTCGATAAAGAACTTGCCCCATTCGCTCATCGCGCTACCCTCCTTGACAGTATCGTCATCACTCTCAAGCATAGCTGACGCTTCAAAACTCTCTACCCAACCCCCTGGCTTGCATGATCTGAATGCCTCATGGAACAAAGCTGACCAGTCACTGATAGAACCGTACAGGTATCGCATGTAGATGAAGTCGAATGAGTCGGGGGAGAAGGTCCATGGTTGAGTGCAGTCTTCGATCTCACTGCTTTTGTCAGCTGATGGCTCAGCCAATCTATTGTCGAGGTGCTGTGATGCGGAAGAACTCACAACTTGACATTCGGGGGAACCCAGCTTGGTTGAATGGGGGATATGTCAGTGCCGATTACTTCGGCTTGGGGATGCTCATCGGCAAAATCACTGAAACAGTCAGTCAAAGACATCACCCCGTCAAGCAGTACACTTACATTGCCCAAATTCCTGTTCACCAACCATATGAGTATGTCTTTGGTGTAAAAGTTGCGATTTCATACCTGTTCCAGTACCGACATCAAGGACAGTCTTGACAAGGTCAGATACATTGTCTTTCAAGAGGGTCAGAAGCATACCTTGATATCATCCTTTAGCGGTGCCAAATGAAGTTTTCCACCTAGTGTAAGAACCAGAAAATGGTGGCTGAAACGTGTCAGTGTCTGTCTGAAGTTTCCCCTAGGGTTCTTACATAATATCCATCGCCTCATTCTGCTGAGCATCGTTTGAGGCCCTGCACATCACACGTTAGTTTTATGCAGTAAGCAGCCATACATACATTACTCACCAATACTCAGCATTTCCTCTCTCAGAGTGATAAGTCCTTCCTTTAATAGTTCTATAGTTCAGAATACTCGATGTCATCGAAGCCGTTGACGACTCTGTATCAACACCCAGTGAAGAGTCGGCATCTTCATCCTGCTCATCCTGCACAACGCGTCAGTCCCAGCCCCTTTTGACTCTTCGCAAACATACCTGTGCCAGGGCTGCCCAGTGCCCAGCATCGTGCAGCACAACTTCACTAGCTCCTGACGAAGGAGACTTTGGTGACTTCTTCGGGGACGAGGCCTTGTCGCTCATGGTGTATGACTTGGCGTTGAGGTTGCACAACAAACTAGTTGGTTCTTGACAAAGCGCGAATTTTGACAGCTTGCGGGGTAGACATGAACGTGTCTCGGCTGATTGATGTTGCATTTATTGCGGATCATTGCCGGTTCTTGTGGAAGTGCCGGGGGTGGCAGGGAGTAAATATGATCTGATTTGACAGAGACCGAACATCGAGATGAACAGGACGCTGCATGGAAGATTCAAGTCGGCAGAAGAGGAGAGTTACCGAAGATCTAATGCAGGACTCACATATTTTAAGTTTTCTATTAAATAATGAAGAGCTATCTTCAAAAGATAGAAGCCCCTTCAAACTCAAAACACCATGATCCCCCTTTTCTCTTCTCTCTTCTCTCACCAGACCTTGCCTGACCCATAACTCGTTCGAACTGCAACCAATCGTCAATCTCGCTTGAGATTGACGAGCAGTCTGGATTGGCTGACGGGTTGCGATTGATAGAAACAGTTGGAGTGCATGACACGGGACAAGGTAAGGTGAGGTGAGATAAGATAAGATAAAAGTGAGAGCCACTTATCTTATCTTATCCATCGCTATGTAAGCCAATAAGAGTTGGACAGGTGGAGCATTTCTTCCTGCTACGGATCACTTCACGTCAATTCCATACACGCGATGACCCGAATGTCTTGAAATAAAACGCGTTTCCATAGCGTTTGCAATCTCAATTGGAGATGAAAGCGTTTCCGCTTTTCGACGTGACCCATTAGACTGGATCTGACGCGATGACGCATCTGTAACGCGCCTCAAACCCCTGCATCCCTGCCATACATTGCCAAACTCAATCGTTTGACCTCACGTCTCAGATCTTGACAGTCCCCGTTTCACTTCCCATTCGCTTACACACCAGCAATATCACCACGAACTATTACTACCACCCAAAACTGCATCGGTTATACGGCCCGCTAGACTGTCTCATTTGTCTCGTCTGTCAAATCTGGCTTGGACTCTCGGATCAAGCTGCTTCCTGTTTCTAAAAGCGCCTAAGGGCGGAATGGCATGAACATCTTCGTATTAGGATCTGTTTGGAAAAACGGCGAGATTGACTCTTTTGAGAATGCCATTAAAACGATTGTAAAGTATAAAGTAGGCGATGATACCCTCATGTCTGTGCTTGTTCATCCAGCTTTCATCCAATCTCATCTCTGTTTATTGTTTCCAAGCTCTGTGAGCTTTTTTGTCTTTTCTTCTACTTATCATTCCTTTACCAGGCTGCAGGAACAGTCATTCATTACAATATTTGCTATTTCTAATTGCCTATTACTCTCTCTATCACGATGAAGTTCTCTGCCGCGATTATCACTTTTTCGGCCGCTTTGGCCACTGCGACGCCTGTCTTCCGCGGCCCTGCGCCTGGTCGCCATGTCTCTCGATCTATCAAGAAGCGACAGGTTCCCCAGGAACATTCTCACGACATTGTCTTGACCATCACTGGTGAGATGCTCAGACTCAACAATCCCAAGGAGATTCAGGACCCTGTCTTTGGTCTCTTGGGGGACGCTGCTGCAAAGGAGGGTGCTGGAAGCGTCACCAACCTCGCTTGTCTGAAGCAGGAAACTGCTGATCAAGCTTTTACCAACGCCAAGGAGATCGGTGATCTTCGTGGTATGGCTGGTGCCCTGCTCTTCCAGGCCATTGAGCGCAACACTGCTGGTGTTGGTGTTGCCAGCAAGCTGTGCGATGAAGCTGCTGTCAATCCAGAGATTGGTGCTCTTACACAGCACCAGGATGCTGCTTCTACTGGTGCTGGTGCTATCAACAAGGCTGTCACTCTTGAGCTGGCGAAGCAGCTGGCAGGTATTGGTGCTGACCCCAACTTGGCTCTGCTGAGTGGTACTTTCGCACCTGGAGACGTAAGTACATATGTGCAAGCGTATAGTGAATCTGCTGACAATATTTAGACCAGCGATACCACTGGAAAGGGCAACTCCTGTGACGAGGAAGAACCCGATCTGGGCTGTATCTTCTCCCAGGGTCTTCTTGTTCTGGATGCGACAGAGGATGAGATCTCTTCTGCCGTTGCCGATGTTACACCTACTTTCACCGGAACAGGCGGCATCTTTGCCACTGAGCTGGTTGACCTGGCCTCATTCTCTGTCGCATCTGGCACTGAAGTCGCTGATCTTGCTACTATCATCAACGGAGCCGCCGGCGGCGCTGCATCTGCCACTGGTGCTGCCTCCGCTACCGATGCTGCCAAGGCCACTGCTACCGCTGAAGCACCGGCTGCTACCAATACTGGCAAAGCTGCCGAAAACACGGCTGGTGCTGGTGCTGGTGCCGGAAAGGGTTGCAAAGCCAAGTCAAAGACCGCCGCCAGCTCAACCCTGACCCCCCTCCCCAGCCGCACTTCTGCTGGTAGTGCCAATGCCACCGGCGCCGCCAACAATGCTCAAGGTGTCAACGTCCAGACGTTCACTGGTACACTTGGCGGAGCACCTCCCCCCGTTATCTCCTCAAACGCCGAGAAGCCTTTCTCTGTCAACGGAAACACCTTCAATGGCGAGAGTGTTGCTCTAGGTCGATCTTGCGATATTCAGCACAATGCTTGTGCAGACGCTGCCAACTCTGGTCAGCTTGATGGAGGCGTTGGACAATGTGAGACTCAGTTGGCTGCTTGTCGCGCTGCTATTCAGTAAGCGAGGAGGTGGACTTTATACGGTTTTAGCTGTAGATAAACACTTTGAATGAATCATGATTTAGTCTTTGAACATCAATAAGTCAATTATTTAATTTGTGCCATGAGTTGCTCTGGCAATAGTACGAGGGCCATGGCTGTTTCTTCAGCCTTATCCTCATCTTTTGGTTGGAAGAAGGCGCCAGCTCTCATCTTTTCTACGGTTCATTACCAGATTTCCTTCTAATGCTTGCAAGGCATTGAAATTGAACTTGAGCTATAAAGGCAACTTGTCTGATAATCTTATTGTCGTACCTATAACCTAAGTTGCCTGCCCTAGCGCTCACGTATCTAGAGCCCAGTGTGGCGATTACCCGAATGCATCTCCCAAGTATTACCGCACTATCAATTCTCCATATCAAAAAGTAGACGGCCATGGCTGTCCATCCAAGCACCCCCATCAACGGTTCCAGTTAGTCTCTTGTCCTCCCAGCTTTCGATAACTCGAAAGACCATCACTTCATACCCTGCTGCTGTTACGCTACTGAAATCCGGCAAGAGTTCGTTGAAAAGTCGGCATGGCGGGATAGCGATTAATTCCCGATCGTCATAGAAGTAGCCGTGATTCATGCTACTCATCTGCAACTCAACATGCCTAGTAGACATGCATACTAGCTGCAACTCGATGCATCCCTTTTTCATAGCGGGCAGGTCATCTGCGATAAGCTCCCAGTGACTAGTGTCACATGGCACACCTGAAGGACACCGAGAAGCGTTGCGATGCCGGAGAATGAATATTGGGAATTCTTCCCCGTCGCCATATTGGCCAGCAGCGGCTGCCCACCAGAGGAGTTCGATTGAAAAGGAGGAATTACCTAGAGGTTTGGGACGCACCCATATGTCCTGTTGATATCTTGGGTCAAGCTTTTCATCGGCCGGAGCCTCTTCTTGAATAATGTGAACTGATGCCTTGGATGGCCAAGGTTGGGGCTGGCCGTCGCTGAGTTCATCAGAAGACTCCGAATCAGCTAGAGATTCGCTGCACTCTTGAGAAACTCCATTCTCTCCAGTTGAGAGAGACGCAATGGCTGATTCGACCTCGGCCAGTGCCTGTTGCAAGGCGGACTTGGCAGATAGAAGTTGATCCATGATGTAAAGTTTAGCCGTAGAAGAGAGTTAGAGATTAATTTTTGGAAAGGGCTTACCTGTGGTGATCCTGATGGTGGTTTGGTGCGAAGATAGACTGCTGTATGACAGTGGACTTTGAAGCATTTTATAATGGCACCCGGGGAGTTATTTCAGTTTATTGTTCACTCGTTTACCTCACTGGGGTTTCTCCTTGGGTGAACAGTGGATAAGCCTCAAGGCATAAACGGATATGAATCCACTGAACAGATTTGGAACAAAAGTGAGATTTTACACAGGTAACATTCGCAAGGTTACTAGAGCTAAAAAGAACACCGTTCAAAGTAACAGGCAATTTTATTCCTCAGTTCTTTAACTAACAGTTGATGTGAGCGCCCCTGTTATCTAAGATTATATTTACTTATATAACTACCTATAGAATTAGGACTTTATGTATAATCATTACCGTTATCACTATGTATTTATTCGTCAAGCCTTTCTTCTGTTTTGCGAAACGATCTGACAACCAAGGATAAGGAAAAGAGTGACTGCTAACGGAGCAATTGTGGTTGTCGCACAAATATCCTTGTTTATGCTATTTGCTATTAGCAGCTGTCTTATCTGTAATGATACCACTTGTAGCTTGTGAAAGTATTAAGCAGATTGTGATGAGACCATGGCAAAGAAGCGTAGAAGTGACTAGCGAGAATGACGGAGTGGATTGAAGCGATGCGTCATCGACTATGCGCATCCATTTGCCTGTATGAACCACGATTTTGCATTTCGATGAACAAAGCCTAGCGGAAACCGGGCCTGATTATAGTCCGCACATCAATATGTTGGCCATTGTTCTCATGCCTAGCTCATGATTCATGCCTTACCGACTAAGAAGACTTTACGCTGAGTACTAGTGAGTAGTCAAAATGATAGATAACACATACTCTTTTGTATCTAAACTACACTTCTACTATCATTGATAAATGTTGTCATCTCGACGAGCTCAGCCGTGCTCGACGAAGCTTCCTGTTGAGCCTGAATCGGCTGGCCTTTGTAAATGGTGCTCTCGGTATGACGCGAGGAATTCGGAGTTCTTCCTTGCTGCCTAGGTGCCGATGATCCTTGATGGGGATTTTTAGGACCTGAATCGATAGAACTTCCAAGTCTCGGGAATGCCTTGAGGATAAGCATTCGGAGATCGGGAAGACAGACACACCATAGCCCAACGTTGATCTCAATGACTGACCAATAACAGGTCTCGAAACTATCCCCTGCAGTATGTTAGATATCCCCGGCAGGAAGTAGGTTGATGAACTTACAGGTTGGGTTCTGAGAGTTTCCAAATGCAATCAAGTACTGCAGTCGGAGAATGCTGACGATCGTGACACTGATTATGTTAGTTGTTAGAGCAACAACACAAGGGAACAACTTACAAAGTACCGACCGTAAACATGATAGCTACAGCAAGCTTCCTTTGCCACTTCATTTGCAATCGTAACAGCTGCCAGATGGGAATGGCCAACATCCAAACGTCCAGGATGAGACTCACCGCTGCGATGGCCCAAGCTAATGGCTGAACTCCAAGACAGTGTCCTTCATGCAGCCTATCCCATCCTGTCCAATAGAAGCTAATCGGCCGGCATTGTGTAATGGCCAGGATGTCAAAGATGACCATGCCTAGGGCTGAAACACCGATGGTACCCCAGATAAGACGTTGGACGGATACGACGGGGAAGATTCGGAGGTAGAAGAGGGCGACACATATTTTGGTCAGGAAGACATCGGAGGCGTAGATGGTTTGGCCGATGTAAAGGTACTGAGACTGTTAGATCGAATTTTGAACTGACGTGGGGGGCATACGCAGAGATAGCTATTGATCGTTTCCAGGCTGAAAAGCCATGCATCTCTCCCAAGACCATTGCCCGAAACTATTCGCAGTCAGTATTGATCCCAAGAAATGCGAAGATGACTTACGGCCATGAACACAAACAATAGTGTTGCCCAAATCAAGTAGCTATCAGGATTAGCAGAGCCCTCTTTTGACGTCGACAAAGACTCACAAAGACCGCTACCATGAGATAATCATCCAGCCTAAACTTCCTCTCGTAGTGAAGCTTGTACCAAAGTCGAAGGCCAACCACAATCGCCGTAATTGTAATCAACGCAATGGCCAAAATATCGAATTGCGCATGTCTGTCTCGCACTGGAAAATCGCAAGAAACTGAAGTGACATTGAGCGTCGCTGCAATCGTTAGCATTTACCAAACCCCAAATTGGCCACACGCACCTAATGTGTCCCGCGGGAGGCATTTCTTCTGAACACAGCTCAGAACCTGCGTCTTGAGTTTCGGGTCGGCGCAAAGACACTGGACGTCAATGCCACAAGTCGACGTTGATACAAGCTCGACAAGACAGCTCCCCTAACAAAAATCAGCCATTTTACGGGTGCAGCTAAGCGAGAGACATACAGCGCAGTCTGGTATCTTGGTCAAAAAGTCCGAGACATCATCACAGAACACTTGGCCCACGAGACACGCCCACGTCACCAGCAACAGCAGCAGATGCATGCTTCAGTTGATATGCAGCATGGTGGGAAGAGAGACAAGCTGTGATATCGACAAGGGAGGAGAATACGAGGGAATTTGAGCAGTCATTTTTATTGTTGATCTCCCACTAGCCTGGCTGGAGAGATTGCCGATGCAAATTCTTAGCTTGACCCTCACCCCATAGAGTTTGAGGACTCGTATCCAGTCTTACCAGGATATCCGAGGTGGAGTCATGGAAAGGAGGCGGCCCGAAAGAGGTAATTCGCGACGATAAATGAACTGCTAATTCGGGTAAAGGCGTCCCGGCAGTTATGGATCCTCAAATGCTAGACAAAATACTCACTGTCCTTAGAGGGTGGCCTTTTCTGTCGCCCGTTCCAAGCTATGCGGCTACTAAAGATCCGCAATCCACTTAGGAAGGCTTATTGTCCAAGCGTTGAGGGGTGAAATTATGCGTTCGAGTCAGGGACGGCAAGTTCGCCGAATCGTTGGGAGCTTATCATTACCGTATTTGCCGGACTTGCTGACAATCGCTGACGAGAGCAATGGCCTGTCGTGGTTTAAATATTCATATACGGAGGTCGGGTTTAAAAGTCTTTGCCCAAAGGGAC